>CAKNYM010047921.1:10092-20398 GCA_932195095.1 Andricus curvator
AAATTAATTTCTTTGGTTGAAAATTCGTTTCTTTTTAGTTGAAAATTATTTTCTTAATTGAAGATATAACTATACCATTTTAGCTTGAAAATTTATGTTTTTAGTTGAAAATTAATTAATTTTGCTGAAAACTCGTTCTTGTTTTAATTCACTTTTCTAACTGCAAATTAAAATATTATATTTTGCTTTGTAAATTTATCTTTTTTATTTCAAAATTGAATTATTTTGTGGAGAATTCATTTTTTTGGTTAAAAATTGATGGTCTTAACTGAAAATTTAATACTTCTATTTTTGGTTAAAAAATCTTCTTTTTTTTTATGAAAAACAAAACTATTTAGTTGAAAATTCGTTTTTTTTTTTGGTTGAGTATTTTTCTGACAGTTCAGCTATTCTAATTTTGGTTGAGAATTGATTTTTTTTAGATGAAAATTCATGTACTTTGTTGAAAATGAGTCTTTTTTGGTAGAAAATTAATCTTTTGGGTTGAAAATTCAACTATTTTTTGTTGAAGATTCATCATTTTAGTTGAAAATTTATTTCTTTGGTTGATAATTTATCTTTTTGACTTGAAAACACAACTAAAAAGTATTTCAAATATATTTAGAAACAAAATTTTACATAACATAGCTAGAGTTCTAAAGAGTCTAAGTGATCGGAGAAATTCTCACGAGCATGAGAATATGCTCGACTTTTATGTGCTTTGAGAATTTAATGAGCATTTTGAATTAGGATTGAAAAAATCGTATTTTCTATATTAATAATAATTACATTGTTTAAATTTCGCGGGAAAATGCATCGCTTCAAATTGGAAAGGGTGCTAAATTTATATGATAAAAGAAGTGAAAGTAATAGAAAACATATTATTCGCATTAAAAAGTGCCTTATTCAGGGTTGCTACAATATTCCAATTTCTAAATTCTTCTAGCTATAATACCAACTATACACCTAGAAGATTAATAATGTTAATGCAAAATAAATTTTGTTTCTAAATATATTTAAAACACATTTTAGCTGTATTTTCAAGTCAAAAAGATCAATTTTCAACCAAAGAAATGCATTTTTAACTGAAATGATGAATCTTCAACCAAAAATATGAATTTTTAACCAGATCAATTTTCAACAAAAAATAGAATAGTTAAAATTTTAGGAAAATAAATGTTCAACAAAAAAAATTGGAACTGAATAGTTTTTTTTTCTTAAAAAAAAAATTCTTTTTCAACCAAAAATAGAAAAATTCAATTTTAAGTTAAAACAATCAATTTTCAACTTAAAAAATAAATTCTCAACAAAAAAATTCAATTTTAATTGAATTTTCTACCAAAAAAAAGTTTCAATAAAATATATAAATTTTCAACTAAAAAAGATCAATTTACATTTCAAAAATAGAAATGTTTCTATTTGCAGTTAGAAAAGTAAATTTAAAACAAAACAAAAAAACGAATTTTCAACCAAATTAATTAATTTTCAACTAAAAATATAAATTTTCAAGCAAAAATTGAATAGTTACATCTTCAATTCAAAAAACTAATTTTCAACTTAAAAGAAACGAATTTTGAACCAAAAATATTAATTTTTGACCAAATAGTTCATTTTCAACCAACGAAATGAGTTCTCAACAAAAAATAGAATAGTTAAATTTTCTACAAAGCACATAATTTGTTAACGAAAACGATTACATTTCTATCAAAAAAGGTAAATTTTCCACAAAAAATGGAATAATTTAAGTGAATTTTTAACTAAAATGATGAATCTTCAACTAAAAAAATTTAATTTTTGACCAAATACACAAATTTTCAACTGAAAAGATAAATTTTCTACCAAAAATAAAGTAGTTAAATTTTCAGTTAGTAAAATAAATTTTCAGCCAAAAAAGAAACGAATTTTCAACAAAATATTAAAATTTTCAACCAAAGAAATGAATTTTTCACCAAAAAGATTAAGTTTCAACTAATGAGAGTACCCTTCTACCAAAAAATACGAATTTTCAAGAAATAATTAATTTTTCACCTAAAACAGATAAATTTTCAACTAAAAATAGAATAGTTCAATTTTCAGTAAAAAAATTAATTTTCAATAAAAAAATTAATTTTCAATAAAATTAAAGTAAATGTACAAAACATAGTATAATTTTCACTCAAGAAGATTACATTTCTATCAAAAAAGATAAAGTTTCGATTAAAACTGGAACAGTTACATTTTCAGTGAAAAAAAATTAATTCTAAATAAGAAAAAACGAATTTTCAACCAAAAAAATCAATTTCCAACCAATAAGACGAATTTTCTACCAAAATAGATGAATTTTTTAACAAAGTACATGAATTTTCAATCAAATATTTGAATGCTTAAATGAATTTTTAATCAAAGAGATGAATTAGTCACCAAGAAGATTAAATATTCTCCCACAAAATTCAAATTTTCAATAAAATACAGGAATTTTAAATCAAATATTTGAAGTTTCAACTAAAAAACATAATTTTCGAAAAATAATTAAATTTCTAACAAAAGAAAGATTTTAAAACTAAAATGATGTATCATCAACCAAATAAATGAATTTTTAACAAATTAGTTGCTACAGGTCAGGTGATTTCAGAAAGTCAGGAAATTTCAGGGAAAACCTGACACAGGGTATTTTCGATAAACTAAAGTTGAAATTAATTTTATTATTATGGTTAAAAATCGCAACTATTTGGTTGAAAATTAATCTGTTTTGCTTGAGGATTCAAACTATTTTGTTGAAAATTCATCTTTTTTTTACTGAATTCAACTATTTTTGGTATAAAATTAAAATTCTTTTCGGTTGAAATATCAAATATCACGTTTTTCGTTGAGAATTAATTTTTTTTTGGTAGAAAATTCAACTACTTAGTTGGAAGTGGAACTAATTTGTTAAAAATCCATTTATTTGGTTGATGATACATCATTTTAGTTTAAAAACCTTTCTTTTGTTGGAAATTTAGTTATTTTTCGAAAATTATGTTTTCTAGATGAAAATTAATTGTTTTAACTGAAAACTTAACTCGTACATGTTTGGTTCAAAATGTATCTTCTTAATTTATATTTTTAGTTGAAAATTAATTAATTTGTCTGAAAACTAGTTTTTATTGTTAAAAATTGACTTTTCTAACTGCAAATTGAACTATTCTATTTTTGGTTTGTACATTTATCTTTTTTAGTTGAAAATGTATATATTTTATTGAAACTGTATCTTTTTTCCTAGAAAATTCATCCTTTGGGTTTAAAATTGAATTATTTTGTTGAGAATAATTTTTTTTGTATGAAAAAGAAACTATTTTCTCAAAAATTCGTTTTTTTGTTGTTGCACATTTATTTTTCTAACATTTTAACTGTTATAATTTGGTTTAAAAATTGATCTTTTGGGTTGAAAATTCAGCTAACTATTAGCTTAAAAATTCATATTTCTGGTTGAAGATTCATTATTTTAGTTAAAAATTTATCTTTTTGACTTGAAAACACAACTAAAAAGTGTTTAAATTTTTATTAATTTTTAATTATGACATTCAGTTTAGAATGCGTAATTCAAAAATCTTTCACTTTAAAAAATTTCCAGTTTAGATTTTAATTTTGAAGCGTACATTGAATTTAAAAAAAATTTTAATTCAGTTTTAAAGACTTAAAAAATGAAAAATTAGAAGCGTTTGAAATCAAAGATTTTGGATAAAAAATATTTTTAGTTGATCAACTGTGAATATAAATTAATTCATAATTAATTACACGATTCAGAATCAGTTCACAATTTTAGAATTTTCAGATTTTAACGTTCAAAATTAAACTGTTTCAATTGGAAAGTCCTATTAGTTAAAAAATGTAAACGCCCGATTGAAAGTTTATAAACTATTAAAAATTTTTAAATAACTTCAAAATAATATATTTATAATTGAAGGATTTTATTAAATTTCAAATATTGTTTCAGTCCAGAATGTTCCATTTTTAAACTATTTAATTTGAAATTTTGTAATTAAGAAAAAGAACAATTACTTAATATTTAGAAATATCTGAATGTTCATTTAAAATCAGTTATTATAAATCAAATATTCAAAACTAAAAACAAAAAAAACTGAACTTTGAACGTTACATTTTTATGTGTTCTATTTAAAAAAACTTAATTTGTAAGTCAAATTGTTGAATTTTGATGTATAAATAACAATTGAACATTTGATTTATAATAACTGATTTTAAATGAACATTCAGATATTTCTAAATATTCTATTCTCGCTTGAAAATTTATATTTTTAGTTGAAAATTAATTAATTTTGCTGAAAACTCGTTTTTAAAAATTTATATTTCTAACTGTAAATTGAAATATTATATTTTTGGTTTGTAAGTTTACCTTTTTTAGTTTAAAACTGAATTATTTTGTCAACAAACAATTTTTTTGTTATGAAAAAAAATGTTTTTTTGAAAATTCGTTTTTTTTTTTTGTTAAACATTTATTTTTCGGACATTTTAACTATTCTGATCATGGTTGAAAATTGATTTCTTTTAGATGCAAATTCATAAATTTGGTTGAAAATGAGTCTTTTTTGGTTTTAAATTAATCTTTTGGGTTGAAAATTCAGAAAAGTAAATTTAAAAAAACGAGTTTTCAACAAAATTAATTTATTTTCAACTAAAAATATAAATTTTCAAGCGAAAATCGAATAGTTATGCGTTCAGTTAAAAAAGTTAATTTTCAACTAAAATGAAACGAATTTTCAACCAAAGAAATTTTTTTTTAATCTCTATGATGAATTTTCAACCAAAAATATAAAATTTTGATCAAATAGTGGATTTTTCAATCCAAAAGATGAATTTTCTGTGAACAATAAAAAAGAATTTTCAACTAAACAGTTTTGTTTTTCAATGAAAGAAATTAATTCGTAACAAATAATAGAATAGTTAAATTTTCGACTGTACAGATCATTTTTTAACGAAAAAGATTACATTTCTATCAAAAAAAGTAAATTTTCCACAAAAAATGTAATACTTAAAGTGAATTTTCAACTAAAATGATGAATCTTCAACTAAAAAAAATTTAATTTCCAACCAAATACATGCATTTCAAACTAAAAAGATGAATTTTCTACCAAAAATAAAGTAGGATAATTTTCAGTCAGTAAAATAAATTTCCAAACAAAAAAGAAACGAATTTTCAACCAAAGAAATTAATTTTTAACCAAAAAGATGAAATTTCAACTAATGAGAGTACTCTTTTACAAAAAAAGACGGAGTTTCAACAAATAGTTAAATTTTCACCGAAAACAAATAAATTTTCAACTAAAAATAGAATAGTTAAATTTTCAGTAAAAAAAAATTAATCTTCAATAAAATTAAAGTAAATTTTTAACGAAATAGTATAATTTTTAACCAAGAAGATTAAATTTCTATCAGAAAAGATAAATTTTCGACAAAAAATGGAAGTTATATTTCCAGTTTAAAAATGAATTCTAAATAATAAAAATCTCATTTTCAACCAAAAAGATCAATTTTCATTTTTTTCAACCAATAAGATGAATTTTTAACTAAGTACATGAATTTTCAACAAGTACGTAATTTTTCAAGCAAATAGTTCAATTTTCTACCAAAGTAATTGCATTTTTAACCCAAAAAGACCAATTTTCAAGAAAACTGTTGATATTTCAACACAAAAAAAAGACTCACGAAATTGTTGAATTTGCTATGAAGTAGATTAATTTTTAACTAAATAATTTAATTTTTTACAAAAAAAATTAATTTTCAACAAAAAGTTGACTTTTCAACCAAAAAGGATACTTTTGAACAAAATTATTTAATTTCCAAGAAAATAGTTGACTTTTCAACCAAAAAGGATACTTTTGACCAAAATTGTTTAATTTTCCAAAAAAAGTTGATTTTTCAAACAAAAAGGATACTTTTTAACAAAATTGTTTAATTTTCAGTAATGTAAATTAATTTTCAACCATGTAATTAAATTTGCAATGAAAAACATCATTTTATTAAAAAATTCGTCTTTTTTGGATACACCTGGATTTTTTTAACTTAAAACTTAATTATTTAAGTTTTGGTTGACAGTTTATCTTTTTTAGTAAAAATTATTTTTTTTTTGTTTAAAATTCAACTATTCCAGTTGAAGATTCATTATTTTAGTTGAAAATTCATCAGTTAGGTTGAAAAAAATTTTCTTAACTAAAAATGTAACTATTCCATTTTCTGTTGAAAATTGAGTTTTGTTTAGTAAAAAATTCAACTATTTGGTTGAAAAATTGTCTTCTTTAATTGAAAATTCAACTATTTCGTTAAAAATTAATGTATTTTGTTGAAAAATTGTATTTTTTGGCAGAAAATTAATCTTATTATTTGAAAATTAATCTTATTGTTCAAAAATTCAATTTTTTGTTGAAAATTCAAGTATTCCAGTAAATATTCATCATTTTAGTTGAAAATTCATCTATTTGGAAAAGTAACTTCTTTGTTCAAAATTCAACTGTCTCCGAAAAAATTCTTCTTTTTGGCTTACAAATTTTACTATATGCTTAAATCTGTGACTATTTTTTGGAAAACTCGTCTTTTTTACTGAAAAGTTCATCTAGCTGGGTTTTTAATGCAACTATTTGGTTGAAAAATAATTTTTTTGTTGAAAATTTCTCTTTTTGTGTTGAAAATTCATCTCTTTGGCTAGACAATTTTTTTTTGTTGAAAATTCAACCATTTGATAGAAAATTCATGTATTTTGTTGAAAATTCAACTTTTTGGTTAAAAATTAAACTATTTGGTAGAAAATTCATATATTTTGTTAAAAAGTCGTCTTTTTGGGTAGAAAATTATTCTTATTATAAATTATTCTGTAGAAAAGTCATCTTTCTTGGTTGAAAATGAACTTTTTTAATGAAAATTCAACTGTTTTCTAAAAAAACTTTTTTTTTTTGAGAATTCAAATATTTGATTGCATTTTAATCTTTTTTGTTTGAAAATTTGATGATTTGATTGAAAATGCATCTTTGTATGTTGTAAATTCAAATATTTAATTAGAAATTCAACTATTTTCTTAAAAATCTAATTATTTTTCGAAAATTTAACTATGTTGTTAAAAATTCATCTTGTGGATTGAAAATTCATTTTTTATGGTAGAAAAGTCATCCTTCTTGGTTGAAAATTTACCTTTCTGGGTGGAAAAGTAACTTTTTTTGTTAAAAATTCAACTCTCTTCGAAAAAATTCGGCTTTTTAGTTTAAAAAATTTACTCTTTTGTTGAAAATTCATCTTTCGTGGTAGAAAAATCATCTTTCTTGGTTGAAAATGAACTTTTTTAATGAAAATTCAATTGTCTTTTAAAAAAAATTGTCTTTTTATCTTGAAAATTCAAATATTATATTGCATTTTAATCTTTTTTGTTTGAAAATTCGATCATTTGATTGAAAATGCATCTTTGTATGCTGAAAATTCAAATATTTGATTAGAAATTCAACTATTTTGTTAAAAATCTAATTATTTTTGGAAAATTTAACTATGTTGTTAAAAATTTATCTTTTGAATTGAAAATTCATCTTTTATGGTAGAAAAGTCATCCTTCTTGGTTGAAAATTTATCTTTCTTGGTGGAAAAGTAACTTTTTTGTTAAAAATTCAACTGTCCTCGAAAAACTTCGTCTTTTTGGCCTAAAAATTGTCCTATTTGGTTAAATCTTTAACTATTTTTGGAAAACTCGTATTTTTTACTGGAAAGTTCATATATCTGGTTGTTAATTCGTTTTTTTTTCAGGATTGCCGGCAGAAATTCCAAGGAGGTTCGTTCTTCGATCATGAAGGATTGCCTTATTGTGAAACTCATTACCACGCCAAAAGAGGATCACTTTGCGCCGGATGTCACAAACCTATTACAGGTAATCTACCAAAATTCAAAAGAAATATAAAATTTGAGAATTTTTTTAGTTCCTTCTACAATATACATTAGGGTGCAGTGTTGGGTAAGTTACTTTTTTTGAGTAACTTGTTACACTTACGTTACTTAGCAGAAAAAGGTAATTAGTTACAGTTACTAGATAAAGTAACTTCAAGTTACCTAAAAGTTACTTTTTTCACTTCCTTAATTTTATAGTTTAAAAATCAAAATAACTAAGATGATAATTCCTAAAAACTTAATTAAAAGAATTAGACATTAGTTAAAGCAACATTTTTCAGTCACATGTTTTAACCAAACATTTGTATTTTTACCCAAAAAATATGAAATTTTGTTTACCGAAAAAAAAAGAATTTTCACCCCAAAAGGACGAATTTCCAACAAAAAAGTTAATTTTCCACCAAATAATTGAATTTTTTACCATTTTCAAACCAAACAGACAAATTTCCAAGAAAACAGTTAAATTTCTAACAAAAAATTAAATTTTTAACCAAATAGTTAAATTTTCTAGCATTTTCAAACCAAAAAGACGATATTTCTGCAAAAGAGTTAAATTTCCGACAAAAAAGTTAATTTTCGACCAAATTTGGACTTTCTACCAAAAGTCTTACATTTTTAACAAATTACATGAATTTTCAACCAAATGGTTGAATTTTCATACCGAAAATGTAATTTTAAACAAAAAAGTTAATTTTTAACCAAGTAGTTGAATTTTCGACTATTATCAAACCAAAAATACTAATTTCCAACAAAGCAGTCAAAATTTCAACAAAAAATTAAATTTTTAACCAAATAGTTGAACTTTCTAACATTTTCAAACAAAAAAATACGAATTTTCTACAAAAGAGTTAAATTTCCGGCAAAAAAGTTAATTTTCAACCAAATTTGGACTTTCTACAAATTTTTCTTTCTAACAATATTAATTTTCATCAGAAAAATTAATTTTCAACCAAATAGTTGAATTTTCTACCAAATAGTTGAATTTTCTACCATTTTCAAACAAAAAATACTAATTTTCAACAAAACAGTTACATTTCCGACAAAAAAAGTTAATTTTCGACCAAATTTGGACTTTATCAAAATACTTAAATTTTTAACAAAATACATGAATTTTCAAACAAATTGTTGAATTTTCATACCGAAAATATTATTTTTCAACAAAAAGGTCGAATTTTGTAAGAAGAACGAAAAAAATGTCTACTTAATTGTTGCATTTTCAAGCCAAGAAGACGAATTTTCTACAAAACAGTTGTATTTTCAAATGTAAAATATGAATTTTCAACAAAAGTGTTACTTTTCAACCATATACAATTTTATAGGATCCCCAGATAAGTGAAACAATGAGATATCGCGCATTTTTATTGAAAGTTAATTCTTTTTCTATTGAAAAGTCTACTATTATATTTTTAGTTGAGAATTCAGCGTTCTTGAAAATAATATTTTTGGGTTGAAAATTCACCTTTTTGGCTTGAAAATTCCACAATTTGTTTGAAATTTCTTTTCTTTCTTGACTGAAAAATGTTTCTTAGTTGCATGTTTGTCTTTTTGGTTTGAAAATTCATCTCTTTTGGTTAAAAATGCAACTATTGGATTGAAAATTCCGTTTTGCTTCAGGATTCAACTATTTTGTTGAAAATTCATCCTTTTGGTTGAATTCCACCGTTTTTGATTAAAAATTAAATTTTTCTGGTTGAAGTATCAAATATTAAGTTTTTCCGAAGAATTGATCTTTTTTGGTTGAAAATTCAACTGTGTGGTTGAAAGTTTAACTACTTTGTTCAAAATTCATTTTTTTTTTTTGAAGATTCATCTCTTTGGGTGACAATTTTAACCATTCTGTTCAAAATTAATTTCTTTTGTTTCAAAGTTAATTTTTTTATAACTGAAAATTTAACTATTCCATTTTATGTGGAAAGTTGATGTTTTTTAGTTGGAAATTTGTCTTTTTTGGTAGAAAATTAATCTTCTTGGTTAAAAACTCATTATTTTGTGTTGAAAATTCGACTATTTTGGTAGAAAAATCAATAATTGTTTCGTAGAAAATAACCTGTTATTTTGTTGAAAATTTAACTATTTTGTCATAAAGTCGTCTATTTCGTTTAAAATTAATTTTTTAACTAAAAATGTTACTATTCCATTTTCGTTTGGAAGTTATTTTTTTTTTAGTTCAAAATTCAACTATTTGGTTGAAAATTTCTCTTTTTTAATTAAAAAGTCAACTATTTGGTTAAAAATTCATGTATTTTGTTGAAAAATTGTATTTTTCGGTAGAAAAATAATCTTTTTATTTAAAAATTAATCTTCTTGTTTAAAAATTCATCTGTTTGGTTGAAAATTCAAGTGTTTCAGTTAAGTATTCATCATTTTAGTTACAAAAATCATTTTTGTGGTTTAACATTTAACTATTTTAGTTGAAGATTTATAATTTTATTTG
>CAKNYM010047921.1:34943-49859 GCA_932195095.1 Andricus curvator
AACAAATCAATTTTCAACCAAAATTAGAATAGTTAAAATGTCCGAAAAATAATTACTCAACCAAAAAAAAAAAACGAATTTTCAAACAAATAGTTTTGTTTTTCATAACAAAAAAAAAAAAAGATTTTTTAATCAAAAATAGAAGAAGTAAATTTTCAGTTTAGACAATCAATTTTCAACCAAAAAAAATGATTTCTCAACAAAATAATTCAATTTTAAACAATATTTCAATTTTCAGTTGGAAAAATGAATTAAAAAAAAAAAAACAAGTTTTCAGCAAAATTAATTAATTTTCAACTAAAAATATAAATTTTCAAGCTAAAATGGAATAGTTGAGGTAGATGTCCCAGTAATCGTAGCGGTCGAACTTTAATTTAAAAAGGAAAATGTTAATAATTTTTAAATATAATATTCAGTATTATAAAAGAATTTCAGCATTGTAGTTATCACTTATCGTGATAAAAATTCTAATAAATATTTCGATTTATTTTTGAGACCACTTTATTTCTTATAAATAAAATATTAATTTTATTCTAAAATATTTTTAATTGAAATAAAAACTAAAGATTATAAAAGAAAATTTATTTTTATTATGATTAATTATTATAATGTCCATCAGACGTATTGGAACTATCAGAAGATTCGATTTTGAGGTTATTTTTCGACGGATTTCATCTCGGAGGTCTCAATCTCTCAATCAATATAAAACTAACAATACATCTTTCATTTCATTAAAGTATACTTAAAATACAAAAATACACTTGAAATACACGTCCAAATCACTAAAAACACATCTCAAGAAAACTTAACCTTTTTGCGAAGACTGGGACAACGACTCGCGATTATTAGTACATGGCAGATTTGGAAATGGCGATAACTGGGACACCGGTGCTTTTTGACATTTAATTGTTTATCAATAAGAAGTAATATTAAATATAATGTAAAACCAATTTTTATAATATTCTAGGATGTTTAATGCTTCAATCAGTACCAATCATTTTTTAACTAATCCTTCTAAAACAATTTTCAAAATGTTTAAAAACCTTATTTTTAAAAATTTTCAAAAATCTTTTTTTGAACCTTTTCAAAACTTCTAAGCCTTTTGAATATTATTTTAAATTATTCGAATTTTTCAAAAACAAAATTTTAAATAGATTAAAATTAAAAACAATTCCCAATTGCAGATTGCAATAAAAAATGTAATATTTGAGTTTAAAAAAAAATGAAAAAGTGCTCCCGAGATATGAACCTTGTGCATACGGGTAAATGAAAAAAAATGGAATTTTTAATTTTTTACAAAAATAAAAACTTATTCCCGAAATATGGGTATATGCTGAATGATAATAACAAAAAAGTTTTCTGCAAAAAAATAATTTTTTTCCCGTTAAAATCAAATTTGAAGATCGTGATATCACAGTATGACATTTTTTTTGGTAAAAATCCTAAAAAATAAGAAAATATATATGATTTATTTTATGACTGAATTATAATAATTTGAAGAAATATCGATAAACTAAAATCTTATTAAAAATTGCGAATGATAATGAAATTATATTTCAAAACAATCCTTTTACCACAATATGTAATTCATTTTGCATGCATTTTTTATGCAATAAACCCTTTTTTGATAAAAATGGTGGATATAATTGGCGTCAGTTTGACCTTTCAAACTTCAGGATTTTTAGAAGTTTGGAAGAAATTAGGAAATATTTGATATATTTTCAGAAAAGTTTTCTAGTTTGAAAATATTTTTTATTTGTTTAAAAATTCTAAAATTCCTCTTGAATTTTTCTAACGAATTGTGAAAAACTTTGAAAATTACAAAAATTGTACTTCCACATTTCCACAAATCTTCCACATTTTTTAATTCTTTTTAAAACTTTTTTTTATTTTTTTAAACAATTTCTTGGCCTTGAACATATTTTTAAAACGTCGAAACATTCTAAATATCTTTTAAAATAATTCGAATTTTTCCTGAAATTAAAAAAAAAATCTGAAAAATCAAAAACATTACCTTAAAATTTTCCACATTTTTTTTGTGACAAGTTTGTGAATTTTTTAAATTATTTTAAAGTCATTTTAAATATTCTCTTCAAACTAATTTTAAAAAAAATAATCATTTTAAATTTTGCTAGGAACTTAAGCAACTTTTTCATTCTCTTGAAATCTTTCAAAACACGTGAAAAGCTTCTAAATGTTTTGTTCACTATCTTTAAAAATATGCTTTTTGTTTGAAATTCCTATAAGTCTGTTAAACTGACTTGAATTTTTCTAAAAAGTTTGGAGAGACTTTCAAAATTACAAAAATTGCCTTTAAATCTTCCACATTTTTTTCAACATTTTTAGAAATCTTTTTCATCTTTTTGAATTTTCTTTAATAATTAATTAGTCAAAATAAAAAATCATTTTAAGTTTTCCTACTTTTTTGGAAATGTTCAAAAATCCACATTTGATTAAAATTTTTGTTCATTCTCTTCAAATTATAAATAATCTTTAAATTTTTTCAAAGCTTCGACACATTCTAAATATCTTTTAAAAAATTTCAAATTTCTGCTCAAACTAAAAAAAAAATCTGCAAAATCAAAAATATTGCCTTAAATACTTCCAGATTCTTCTTGTGCCAAGTTTGCTAGACTTCTGAAATGTTCAAAAAATTCTTTATTCCGAATTAATTAAAAAAAATTATGATTATTTAAATTTTTTCTAGGAAACTAAAGAAATTTTTCATTTTCTTGAAACCTTTCAAAATGCTTGAAAAGCTTCTAAATTTTTTGTTCGCTATCTTCAAAAATTTACTTTTTGTTTAAATTTAATTGAAATCTTTTTCAGTTTTAAATTATTCTTGAATCATTTTAAAACTTCAAAATAACTCTTAAGCTTCCACCAATCATAAGATAAATAAATAAGCTAATTTACTAATATTTTTTAGAGAAATTATTATTATTATTATCATTCATAATAATAATTTCTTTCCAAACAATCAATGGATCAGAAATGAAACGGTACTTCGGCAAAATAAAAAGTATATAAAATACGATAAGTAGTATTATTATGTCACATGATTGTAGATTTACGTAAAATAGAAGTTGAGGCATATCTTTGCGCCTCTCTATCAACAAATAAAAAGTAAGAGGAATTATTTAAATAAAAACTTTCGTTTAAAGCTAACAAACTTTTATCTGTCCATGTAAAAAATTTAATTTAAAAATTGAATTGAAATAAGTTTGAGTTTGTTTAAATCAAACAGATCTCACTGAGTGCTTTAGAATTTCTTCGGCAGTGCAAACTGTAGAGTTTAGATCTTTATTTTTATTTATTTTTACTCTCTCTTCTATTGTGAACGAGGAAAATCCCATCTGGACATTTTGTCTCGGAATTCCGATACGATACCGATACGATCCCGTGCGGAAAATGCCTTTTTTAGCCTTATTTAAAAAAAGGCTCGTACCAGGCCCTGATAAGGTTGCCTGATTAAAAAATGTATATAACGATCCTGGTCAGGTCCAAATAAGGCCCGGATAGGCTAACCTTATTTTTAATTAAGGCAATCTGATAAAAGGCCGTATTTACGGCCCTGATCAGGTACGAATAAAGCCCGGATAGATTGCCCTTCTTATTAAGTAACGCAGTTTATTGAAACTTTTCATAATAATGATAATGATTAATAGTCACTTTCGTAAAAAAAGGAGAAAATAGATTAATTCATGTTGAATTTTTTTCATCTAGTATATTAGATTTTTTTACAATAGTTTAACAATAATCTACAGTGCTCAGCTATGTAAAATGCTTGAAATAATAATATTGCAATTTCATCGCATTATTAATCATTATAAATAATAATTAATCAAATTCTGATATCGTAAATTATTTATTATGTATTATGTTGAACAAATAATTATTTTATTCTAGCTTTAATAAATAATTTCGTATATTCATATATCTAACTCTCATAATGGTATGAATGATAAACCACGATTCATGGATAAAAGATTTGACACAAAAAGATTTGATTTAAAATTTGAAGATTTGAATCTTGCCGCCTTGGGCAAAAGTTCGGCTGTGGTGCGCCAGGGCGCGCAACGATTTGCCTCTCTCGCAGTCGAAACGGCGCGCCGAGTGTTTAAGACAGGAGTCGAGGCGCCGAAAATCATACTTACTTGGCATAGAGTGGCATAGAGTTCTTCTAGGGAGAGTTGTGTCACCGCTTACTCCGCTTCTGATTGGTGCCGCGAAAGCGGAATCGGATGTTTTGAAATTGGCGCGACTTTCAAGTCAAATTTAATGTTCAGACACTGATTGAATAGAAGATAATAGTTTCCCACATGTTACAGTCAAAATGTACCTGCAATCGTGAAAAAAGAAGGTGCATTTCCGACTTTTATTACATTATTTATTGAAAATTAAAATCTTACCTCACAAACAGCTGATTTCGAGTGAGGTATCCAATAATCTCGATTAATACTCTCCATTCATAATTGCTTAAGCTTCGGATCGTTTGGGACTTGTCTTAAGTAAAATCCTTGGCCAGAACTATTACGGCTGTAGAGAATGCAACACGACACTATTGTTTTTTCATTGAAAAAGTGTATTTTCATAACAAACACTTCATGAAAATATATGACACATAACCTTTTCTTAAAGTTTTGCTTCTTCTCTGCTTTTGTTTTTGGCTTTTAGATTAAAGTTTTGCTGAGTGAGACATCTTGAATACTTTAAATGTTTCGCGCTTCACTACGTATTTCCGATTCCGGTTTCGCGTCGGCTAGTGGAGGGGGTAACGTGACACAACTCTCCCTAGAGGAACTCTAACTTGGCATAAATGCTGTCGTGATAAAAAAGGTGGTTACTTTAGGGCGAGGCTCTTCTATTGCACTTACGGTCGAGCTGACTCTTTTGCTGCTGCGAGATATCCCTAATGTGGATATCTCGGTTGTATAATTTTTGTTAGTCGCGACTGTGTACGCGCGCTGTACGGATACGGAAAATTTTATAATACTTGACAGAATTGAAAAAGATTTTAATATACATTATTGTACATAATAATATGTATTTTAATAAAACATCACCTTTGGAAGTCAGCATACATATTTTTATATTTATTTCATTCTCATTTGAAAAATAAGTAAGGGATTCGATACGAAATAATGACGGCCCTGCAAAGGACCTTAATTATTTTAAAGGTACAAAAAAGGCTGCCTGACATGGACCTTATAAGGTAGCCAATTACGGCCCTTTTAATTCCGAGCGTGACGGAACACCATAAGGGCCTGATAGGATTTACTTATCCGGACCTTAAATATAATACGGCAATCCTTTCAGGACCTTATAGTGCCCGGATTTAAATTTCCGCACGGGCAGCTTCTTTTTCCGGTACCTGCGGCCGGCCACACGACCAGCCCTACTCTCTCTTCTATTGTGAACGAGGAAAATCCCATCTGGACATTTTGTCTCGGATTTCCGATACGAGACGGAACTTTTCGATATTTTTCCGATACGATACAAAACCGAGCGATACAAATCCGAGACTGGAAGGTGAGTATCGTATCGGTATCGTCTCATTATCGAAAAATATCGCTCGGCGGCATCACTAATTAAAGTGTACGATTTTTTCAATGCCATATAATCTACTTCAATGCTCTCCTTTTTACAGGGTACCTTACATGCGTTTATTTCACTAGAATGTTTTTGTAAAAATATATGCATTAAGTGTGATATATATTTCTTTAAACAATAAATGCTTCAAATTCTCTTAAATGCTCTATAAATGCTCTGTTCGAGCTTAAATGCTGAGCATATTCTCAAGAGCATTCACTCAACATAAATTCTTGGACATATAAGAACTCTAACCGTAACTACATACAATACTGACACACCTATACCAACTTGTGATAATGGCACTTGGCGCCCATGCGCATAAAACTAGAAAGGAATATGAAGAATGTATTGTTGTCCCATAAGTTCGAGTACCATTAATTGTTTTGTTGATCAAACATTTGAGGTGTTTTTTGATCATATTCGTGAAAGCTTTATTCCGCCTTCAACATATGTACAATCCAACACTCGGTAAGTGAAATTCGTTTAACGAAAAATCATTTTTCTTGCATCACATTACACTTTTCGCATACATTTTTTACAACATATTCTGCAATTCACTTTTAGACAATTCTGGACCAATGGATTCAAATAAAGAAAACAGTTCCGGAGATTCGTCTGACACAAGTCACTCATCGGATAATTCTGGAGGTAATAATTTGTTGTGAAAAAATGTTATTTGCGTAACTACCGAAAAATATTTCTTGCGAAAAATCGTTTAATATTACAAGGATCGAAAGAAATATTGAAGGTTGTGAAAGAAAATGCTAAAAACACAATGTAAAAATGGTACATTTTTCGTTATTTAATAATGAACTTAACCTAAAAAATTGTTCTGTTTGGGTTTTTGTTTATGACTTTTGTTGGAAGTGTAAACCGAATCCATAATAGAAAATTATTTTAGAAAAGTAGGTCATTTTTTCAAGAAAAAAGTATTTTTATAAAATTCAACATTTGTTTTTCTCGAGGAGAATTCTTCTATTTTTTCAAATAATTAAAAAGTTTTGGTTAACAAATTTTGATGTTGCGATTTCACTTAATCTTTTATATCCCTGCTGGAAGTAAAAAGATAGAGATCCTATCCTTTTGAATCATTTTGAATCTTTATGATCGAAATAGATAGAGAAAATTGATCCCATTCTATCTCTTTGTAAATCTAAATTCGCGTCTATCTTTTTCAATCCTCTCTTTTCTATCTCATCCTATACTTTATCTATCCACGTCAATCTTTTTCTATCTCTCTATCAATCTAAACTCCTGTTATCTTTTTCAATCTCCTTTTCTCTATCTCTTCTTATCCTCGATCTATCCGCGTCAATCTTTTTCTATCTTTTTGTCTATATAAATTCACGTCTTTCTTTTCCAATCTCCTTTGCTCTATCTCATCCTATCCTGCTTCTATCAACGTCAATATTTTTTTATCTTTTTTTCTACATAAATTCGTGAATTTATATCGTAAAATAGATAGAGAAAGATAGACGTTGATAGATGTATGATACAGTGAGATAGGGAAGAGGAATTGAAAAAGATAGATGGAAATTTAGATTAATTCAGAGATAAAAAAATATTGACGTGGATAGATAAAGGATAGGATGAGATAAAGAAGAGGGTATGGAAGAAGATAGCCATGAATTCAGATAGAAAAATAGATAGAAAAAGATTGACGTTGATAGATGTATGATACAATGAGATACAGAAGAGGAGATTGAAAAATATGGATGGAAATTTAGATCAATTTGGGGATAGAAAAATATTGACGTGGATACATAAAGGATAGGATGAGATAGAGAAGAGGGTATTGAAAAAGAAAGACGTGAATTCAGATTGAAAAATAGATAGAAAAAGATAGACGTTGATAAACGTAGAAGAAGATGAAATAAAGAAAAGGAGATTGAAAAAGATAGACGGGAATTTAGATTGACAAATGGATAGAAAAAGATTGAGGTGGATAGACAAAGGAAAAGGTGAGACAGAGAAGAGGGTATTGTAAAAGATAAACGTGAATTTAGATTGAAAAATAGATAGAAAAAGATTGACATTGATAGATGTGTGATACAATGAGATAGGTAAGAGGATATTGAAAAAGATAGATGGAAATGTAGATTGATTTAGGGATAGAAAAATATTGACATGGATAGATGAAGGATAGAATGAGACAGAGAGGAGGGTATTGAAAAAGATAGACGTGAATTCAGATTTAAAAATAGATAGAAAGAGATTGACGTTGATAAACGTAGAAGAGGATGAAATAAATAAAAGGAGATTGAAAAAGATAGACGGGAATTTATATTGACGAAGAGATAGAATGGGATACATTCTCTCTATCTCTTTCTATCATAAAGATTAAAAATTATTCAAAAAGATAGGATCTATATCTTTTTAATTCCAGCAGGGGACGCTAGGTGGCTGAGGGTAAAAGTAACCAACAAGTGAAATCAGTCTTCGGGCCTATAAGTAGAGGCCTAGCAAACAGTTTTCTTCCAAGTTCGTCTTTCTGATACGTGGTCAATGTCAAATTAATTTTTTAATGAATTTTTTAACTTTTCGATGGACTCCCCAATTTTGAGGAATAGAAAAAGATAAGAATAAGAGTCCTCGGTCACGAAGAATACAGAAAAAGATTGAAATTAGTAATAGATAGATAGATTAAGGGATAGATAAAGATAAGAGTCTTCGGTCACGAAGGATAGAAAAAGAGATTGAAAAAGATTAAAATTCGTAATAGATAGATAGACTAAGGGATAGAAAAAGATAAGTCTTCGGTCACGAAGAATAGAGAAAGAGATTGAAAAAGATTAAAATTCGTAATAGATAGATGGACTAAGGGATAGAAAAAGATAAGAGTCTTCGGTCACGTAAGATAAAGAAAGTGATTGAAAAATATTAAATTTGGTAATAGATAGATAGACTAAGGGATAGAAAAAGATAAGAGGCCTCGGTCACGAAGGATACACAGAAAAAACTGGGGTTTCCATTAGAACCAATTTTTGGTTCCAAAGGAGCTGCAACAAAAAGGAACCTCTCTTGCTGAAAAGGAACCCAAAATGATAAATGGTTTCTAAATGAACCCAAAGTGTGGATTCAAATGGTTCTAATAGAGCCCTTTTGTCACTTCTACTTTGACTCAATTCAAAGTTAATGATGCACATTTTGCTTTATATTTCGAATTAAATAATATTGCACTGGGAAAAATTTAATGAAGAAACTAAAATCATAGACATTAGTCATTCTTGAAAGCAAAATATCGCACAGAAAATGTGACAGTTTTTAAGGTTATGTTGAAAATCCGAAGTTTCCCACTGCGCATGCACAAGAAGCGCGGGACTATTTAAAATGATATAATATACACTTGCAATATTAGGTTAATATTGAATTTTTTCAAGAAGCTAGGTATTTCTATCATTCAATTTACTTTGTTTTTAAGAAGAATAAAAAACGTTTGTTAATATTTATCTGTATAACTATTCATAGTATTAATTGATTTCAAATAGGCCCGCGCTTCTCGCCACATGCGCAGTTGAAAACGTCGGCACCCGCCGATGGCCATCTATCGGATATAAACGAACTAAAAAGGAACCCTTAATAAGAGAATCCTCAGTTTTTTCTGTGTAGAGAAAGAGATTGAAAAAGATTGGAATTCGTAATAGATAGATAGACTAATGGATCGAAAAAGATAAGATTCCTTCGTGATGAAGGATAAAGAAAAAGATAGAAAGTTATATTATTGAGATTAGGGATAACAAAGATAGCGTCTTAGGGATGCAAAGTGATCCATTGAGAGAGATAGAATAGTTCTATCTTTTCCTATCCCCAAATTTCTATCTTTTCCAATCTTTTTACTTCCAGCAGGGATTAACAAGTTAAAAACCATAACAAATTATTCAAAAAGAAATATACTTTTCAAATACGAGGTTTGATTGAAACAAATTTTTTTCCCTAAGTTATTTTTTTTTATTTACAGCATCTTCGGACGAAGATCTGTATCCACCTTCTCGTAAAAAACAAAAACACCCAGAAAACTGGAAAGTAAACATAGCAAAACAAAAAGTCGAAACTGGACAGGAGCGTGTCACTAAAAAGAAAAAAAGAGTGATACCTGCTATTCGTTTTCAAGAACAAAGTTTGTGTGCGTGCAAGGTCAATTGCGCTAGTAAGATCGATGGCCTTCGTCAAGAAGAACTATTCGAAGCCTACTACAAGCATTCCACCCATGCGCAAAAAGTTCTCGTCATTAGGTCATCAGTGGCCTCCAAACCCACAACCTCCACGAAAAGAGTTCAGTTTCTGCCAGGTCGAAAAATGAAGAACAGGGAGATTACTTGTGAATATCGTTTGACTGACGATGCGGGCATTTCGCACGAGGTGTGTCGCACATTTTTCCTCAAGCTTTACCAAATCTCGAGTTCGACATTGTACAAACGATTGAAAGACGTCGCCAAAAACCCAAATGCTGCCGAGAAAAGAGGTCGTGCGCCTTGCAAATGGAAAACAAGCGATGAAAAAAAAGATTTCGTGCGAGCCTTCATCAATTCCCTCCCAACCTGCGAGTCACATTATGGCCGATCTTCCTCGCAGAAGAAGTATTTGAAGCAAGGACTCAATGGGCAGAAAATTTACAACGAATATGTACGTAAATGGAATGAAAAAGAGCAGCAAACCAATCAGCAAAATTCTGGGTCACCGCTAGAGACGCAGCCTGAAACCGAACAAACGCCGAAGCAAATTAAAGATCCAAAGCCTGTATCTCAGAAAATTTTTCGACAAATCTTCAATGGTGAATTCAATTTGGCCTTCAAGAAACGTCATACCGATACGAGCAAGACTTGCAATGCCTTTAATGATATGTTGGAGAACACGAAATTAAATCAAGACGAAAGGTTGAAAATTGAAGAGGACCAACGAAACCATCATCAGCTTGCTCAAAAAGTTGAAGAAGAATTTGATGATGTCGAGGGAGCAAAAGTTGAGGATGATGTAGTCACTTTTGACCTACAGAAAACATTGGAAACTCCGACTATGCCAACGAACACAGCGTTTTACAAATGCCAACCTTGGACGTACAACTTGTGCATATTCAATGATGCTGATGGAGAAGGTACGGTATTTTGTGTAATGAAGAGGGAAAATTTCCCTAAACTTATGGTAATTCATACAAAAGTTTGGAAATATTCCCTACGATTTGGGGAATTGAATGATTCGTACTGAATGTAGGGAATCGTTCAAAAAATAATATTTGATGTTCCACGCAGATTAGGTAAATTTTCTAAAAATTCTTGAAGTATTGCCGCATCTTCAGGAAGATATTTTCCCTAAAATATTGGATAAACTGTAAAAATATTTTGAATAATTTTACAGATTTTTGTTGTAGAAAAGATTTATTAATGTTATAGTCATCTCAAAGATTTTTTCCATAAATTTTTGTTGTTCACGTCAGAATGCAATACATGATCTGCATGTTACATGCGAAAGAAATTATTTAACAGTAGTATACTAATAGTTATACTATGCAACGCGATACAGTTCAGATTTCGCTCCCGCCTTTATTTGAATCTTGCCGCTCTGAGCTGGTAGTACAGGAGAAAATCCGCCAGGGTACGACGTGCCGTCTCTCTCGCAACAGAAATGACGCGTAGAGTGTTTAAGAGATCAGTCGACGCGAAACAAAACATAGTTACATATTCCAGAAGCTCTTCCATTGCACTACATAATTATTGGGAAAATTCTCTAAATTTAAAGCATTATTTTATATAATAGCATAGTGAATATTCCCCTTCGAATCTTGGCGAAAATTGACCACTTTTTGGTTAATGTTCCAGAAAAGTTTAGGGAGATTTTCCTGAATAATGAGTATCAATATTCACAAACTTTAGGTAATATTCCACAAATTTTGGGGAGTTTTCCCTACATAAAGTTCGGGAAAATTCCCGAAATTTTAGGTATTATTAAACAAGAGGATATGGAATTTACCCAATCCAATCATGGGGAAAATTCACCACTTTTTGGTTAATATTTCACAAGAATGTTTGGGGAATTTTCCTTACTAAACTTCAGTTGTAATAGTTGATATTTCAACAAAAATAGATTTTAATTTGAAATAAAACGGAAAGTTGGATTTAACCAACAAAAACGAAGATTAAAAAGAAATCTTGAATTCTCAACTAAAGCAGATTAATTATCAACCAGGCAGTTGCATTTTTAACCAAAAAAATGTATACTCTTCCAAAAAAGACGAATTGTCAACAAAATACATAAATTTTCATCCAAATAGTTTAATTTTCTACCACATTGTTGAATTTTCAAGCCAAAAAGACTAATTTTCTACAAAACAGTTTAGTTTTTAAATAAAAAAGATTAATTTTAAACCAAACATTTGAATTTTTAACCAAAAATGGATTTTCTACCAAAAAAGATGAATTTTCAACAAAATACATCAATTTTCTACGAAATAGTTGAATTTTCAGCTCAAAAAGGCAAATTTTCTACAAAACAGTAGAATTTTTCACCAATGATTTGAATTTTCAACAAAACAGTTAAATTTTCAGTTGAAAAAATTAAGTTTTAACCAAACAAAAAAGGAATTTTCAACTAAAATGATGAATCTTCAACCGAAAAATGAACTATTAAGAAATTAGTAATAGTTCTTATAATAGTTGATAGTTCAACAAAAATTGATTTTAATTTTTAATAAACAAAAAAGATTAATGTTTAACAAAATAGTTGAATTTTCAAAAAAATGTTTAATTCAAGAATGAAAAAAATTGTCAATCAAATTTTCAAGCCAAGTTTTCAAGCCAAAAAGACGAATTTTTAACCAAATACTTAAATTTTCTCGCGAAAAATACAAATTTTCTTGAATTTGAATTTTCAACTAAAAAATATTAATTTTTAACCAAACGTTTGAATTTTTTACCAAAAAATTTATTTAAAAAAAAATATAATTTTTAACCAAAAATACAAATTTTCTACAAAACAGTTGAATTTTCTACTAAAAAATATAAATTTTCAACCAAAGAGTTCAATTTAAATACAATTTATTTTCTACGCAAAAAAAAAAGAATTTTCAACAAAATACATGAATTTTCAACCTAATAGTTAAATTTTCTACCAAATTGTTAAATTTTTGAGCCAAAAATACAACTTTTCTACAAAACAGTTGAATTTTCAACTAAAAAATATTAATTTTTAACCAAACGTTTGAATTTTTAACCAAAAAATTTATTTAAAAAAATAAATATAATTTTTAACAAAATACATAAATTTTCAACTAAAAAATAGTTTAATTTTCTACCAAATTGTTAAATTTTTGAGCCAAAAATACAAATTTTCTACAAAACTGTTGAATTTTCAACAAAAAAGTTAATTTTCAACTAAAACGGATTAATTTTTTTCCAGACAGTTCCATTATTAACCAAAAAAGGTGAAATTTCTACAGAAAGAGATGAATTTTCAAACAAAAAGATTAATGTTTTCCAAAATAGTTGGATTTTCAACAACAACATTTTTTGGTCAAGAAAGAAAAAAAATATCAATCAAAATGTTGAATTTTCAAGCCAAAAAGACGAATTTTCAAGAAAACAGTTGAATTTTGCACCAAATAGTTGCATTTTATATAAAATTATGGAATTTTCAACAAATATAATGAAATTTTGAACCCAATAATAAAAGTTTTAACCAAAAAAGATGAAATCTTAACCAAAAATTTAATAGTAAACTTTTCAACTGAAAAGAATAAACTTTTAATGAAAAATAGTTAGATTTTCTTATAGGATTCTATTAATTTGGTTCAAATTTAAGTCTCATAAATATAAAGAAATTTTGATATTGTATAGAGTAAAGAATTACATTTTAAATAAACATTGAAGTTCAATTTTCATACTTTAAAAACATTAGAATAGAAAGCTGGAAAATTTTTTTACAATATCAAGTTAATTTTCCATTGCACTATTAATTTTCTACTAGAAAAGACGAATTTTTAACAAAATATATACATTTTTAACCATATAGTTGAATTTTTAACCAAAAATATTAATTTTCTACTAGAAATAACGGATTTTCAACAAAATAAATAAATTTTTAACCAAGTTGTTCAATTTTCAAACAAAAAGATTAATTTTCTACCAAAAAAAGTCGAATTTTCAATTACATAGATGAATTTTTAAACCTTAAAAGATCAATATTTAACTGGAAATGGATTAGTTAAATTTTCATTAAAGAGAATTAATTTTCCATAAAAAAATTTAAGAAAGAGTTTAATTTTGTACCAAAGTGTTCAATTTTTAAGCCAGAAAGACGACTTTTCTACAAAACAGTTGAATTTTCAACAAAAAAGTTGACTTTCAACCAATAAGTTGAATTTTCAAAAAAATATTTCAATTTTCAGTTTAAAAAATTATTTTTTAACAAAAAAAAAACTAATTTTCAACTAAAATTATAAAACTTCAACCAAGAAAAAATAACTCTTTAGAAAGTAGTTCAACTTTCAACCTAATATTGGATTTTTCAACCCAGAAAGATGAATTCTTAACCAAATATTTGAATTTGTAATTAAACAATTTATTTTGTAACAAAAAAGATGAATTTTCAAGAAAATACATGAATTTTCAACCAAATAGTTAAATTTTCTCGGCAAAAATACAAATTTTCTACAAAACAGTTGAATTTTCAACTAAAAAAGATTAATTTTTAACCAAACATTTGAATTTTTAACCAAAAAATTTATTTTCTACAAAAAAAATAATTTTTAACAAAATACATAAATTTTCAACTAATAAATAGTTCAATTTTCTACCAAATTGTTAAATTTTTGTGCCAAAAATACAAATTTTCTATAAAACAGTTAAATTTTCAAATAAAAAATATAAATTTTCAACCAAAGATTTTAATTTAAAAAAAAAATTTATTTTCTACAAAAAAAAAAAGAAGAATTTTCAATAAAATACATGAATTTTCAATCTAATAGTTAAATTTTCTACCAAATTTTTAAATTTTCGATCCAAAATTACAATTTTTCTACAAAACAGTTGCATTTTCAACTAAAAAAGATCAATTTTCAACCAAATATTTAAATTTTTAACCAAATAGATGAATTTTCTACCAAATTGTTAAATTTTTGAGCCTTAATTTTTGAAAGTATTTGAAAATTCATGTATAATTTTCAACCAAATCGTTAAATTTTCTCGCCAAAAATACAATTTTTCTACAGAACAGTTGAATTTTCAACTAAAAAATATAAATTTTCAACCAAAGAGTTCAAATTAAAAAAAATTTATTTTCTACACAAAAAAAAAAAGAATTTTCAATCTAATAGTTAAATTTTCTACCAAA
>CAKNYM010047922.1:0-19979 GCA_932195095.1 Andricus curvator
GAAAAATATTTGATTATTGTATTTTTAAGAAATAAATAATATTGATTGAAAAACAATTTTTTTATTGTTTCGGGAGTTTTATAATGCAAGAATTTTTCAGTTCGTATATTTTATAATTTGGCAATTTTCTAGCGGGAATTTTAAAATTCGGTAATATTATACACTGTCGGGAATTTTCCATTTCGGTAAGATCATAAACTGTTTGGGAATTTTTTATTCGGGAATTTCATTATTTGGGAATTATATTATTCGGAAATTTTATTTTTTAGGATTTTTCAATCGTCCAAAAATTTTCATCCAAAAATATATTTTTTCAATAATTTTTATTTTGAATTCAAGCAATAATTTTAGAAACTTTGATCAGAAAAATATTTTTTTTTATACAAATATTTGATTGTATTTTTAATAAATAATATTGATTGAAAACCATTTTTCCATTGTTTGGGGAATTTTATAATTCAGGAATTTTCCAGTTCGGATATATTATAATTCGGCAATTTTCTATCGGGAATTTTCAAACTCGGTAATATTATAAACTGTCTGGAATTTCCGATTTTGGTAATGTCATAAGCTGTTCGGAAATTCTTTATTCGGGAATTTTCCAGTTAGGGAAGTTTATTAAATATTCAAAAATTGTATTATTCGGGAAATTCCCAAATCGGGAATTTGGAAGAGTCATGAATTTTATTTTCTAGAATTTTTCAGTGGTCCAAAAATTTTCATCCAAAAATATATTTTTTCAATAATTCAATAATTCAGAAACTTTAAATATTAAAATTTTTTTGATAAAAATATTTGATCATTGTATTTTTAATAAATAAATAATATTCATCGAAAAAATTTTTCATTTGTCTAAATTCGGGAATTTTGTAATTGGGGAATTTTCTAGTTATTTGGATATTCTAGAATTCGGCAATTTCATGTCGGGAATTTTATTATTCGAGAATTTTCCAATTCGGTAATATCATAAACTGTCGGGAATTTCATCATTCGGGAGTTTTTCATTTCGGTAATATTATAAACTGTCCGGGAATTTTATTATTATGGAATTTTCCTATTCGGGAATTTCATTATTTGGAGATTTTCTAATTCAGGAATTTTACAGTCTCGAGAATTTTTCAGTTTTCCCGATTTTTCAAGATAAGTGTATTTGGATATTATTTTTCATTTCGAGAAAGCTATTTAATTAAATAATAAAATCATTACATATTTTTTATGGATTTTATAATTTAATCGAATAGTTTTCAGAAAATAAAGAATAATATCCAAATACACTCATGGCGAAAAACCATTTTTTTCTGAGTTTTGAAAAAAATAAAGTTTTGTCCCACTGCAATTGGTATTATTGTTCATCCCTCAGCTTGCAGACATCTTTGATTTCACCTACCTAACCTGAAATACCTGATAGAATATACCTAAATTTCCATCAATATTATCTTAATATAAAATGTTACCTACTGTACAAAATTAAAAATTAAATTAAAATGTTCAATTTACATTCAATATTCTTGATAAATATTTATTTAATAACTTTTTAAAATAAAATTTTACAAATCAGGGTGCCCTCATACGTAACAAAAATTCTGAGTTCAAAAAATTATTCAAAAAATGAAATGTTAAGTAATAATAATTTGAAGCATGAAATAAGGTCGATAAGAGTTGTAGTTGTTCAGAAATCATCATTTAGCTTTAAAATTTTACTTCGTAAAAAGGCTTTTATATTGAAGTGCAATACCGACGGATCTCGAAACTTTCAAAACGGAAATTCATATCTCATAACTTGTGAATTATGGTTAAGATCATAGTAAATATAGCGAATTTTTCGAATGTTGTCGAGTGCTTTATTGACAGTCATCAAAAATATATAACCATTCGTCCGCGATAAGTGCAATTATTTTTAAAATAGAATGGTAATAAGTGCAATGTTTTTAAAAATCTCGTGTCCTGATTTCCAGACCAATTCCATCCATACTTCACACTGTTCTTTGCACTGCTGTGAACTACATAGCAGAAGACGCTTTTTTACTGACAAACAACTGACAAATTATTCCGAGATGGTTTAAAAACACGGAATTATCTTAATTTCATGTAAAGATTATTCGACAAGGTTAATTTTTGTTGCAGCGAAACTTTCGTCGGAAATCGATGTAAAGTTTATCTTCTGTTTCTTCTGTGATGGGAAAGAAATCAGTTAAGATGGTTCGGGCATCTTGAAAGAATGAAAGATGAACAACCGACCGAACAAGTGTATAAAGGTAAAGTAAATGGCAGAATGCCCAGAGGTAGACCGCCGAAAGAATGGTTAGAATGTGTGAATGAGACCTTAATCCGAAAAGACATAAGAAGCCATAGAAACAGGAGAGCTTGCATGAAAAAATACATGGTCGTGAAGGAAGCTAGAGAAGTATGCCAGGACAGAAAAGTGTGGCGACAAATAGTTTGTAAACAGAGTGAATGACGCCTGAAGCAAAGACCTTGGATACTAATGGGCCCAAGTGGGAAACCACACATAACAATTTTGTGAGGCTCTTCACTTGGGGTGGTCGCTAGAGACATTGATCAGCAACCTGGGTCGGAGCAGTGTTGCGGAACGAACGTGTTATTTAAATAAATAAAACGAAAATTCTAAATCAATCTAAAAAAAAAAAAAAACCTATACCTCCTTCCCAACACTACTATTTTCCAACCGAGCGAGTCACGCCTACCCCGAAAGGGAAATGGCTTAATGGTTTAATAATAATCAGCTGAGAAGCAATACAGCTTTACGGACTCCTCGTACGTGTAGCCTGCGTTCGACACTGCGCACTGGACGTGTTTTAACGCGTTGATCCCAAGTTAACTCAAGCTGACTCGCCTGAGTCTGCACGGAATCGTAGCGATTCCGAGTGATCCTCGGCGATTCTCACTGATTCCCGGTGTTTCTTCTGAATCTTACTGATGAACGCATGTTTCAAACTTTCAGAATCGATCTCTAAGATTCTACCGAATCAAGCTGATTCCCACATATTTCTTAAAAATCTTTTGACGAGTGACTGATTCTGAATCGATTCTAAGTGAGGAAAATCACTGATTCCTCCAGTGAACGGCCCCTCGATCCACCTAGAAACACTACCCGAATCGGGTAGTGTCACGCCTACCCTGAAAGGGAAATGGCTTAATGGTATACATACATACATACATACATACATACATACATACATACATACATAATGTGCGGAGTTTCAAAGTTTTTTTTTCATTTTAATCTTTTTACATTTTTGGGGGTGTCTAGAATCTTCTTTATTTTTGCCAGATATAAGGATACTATTCTGCACGAGATAATTATGATTTAATATATCCAGGTGAATAACTTTTATTTTTAACACCCATGCAATCATAAAAAAAAGTCTTGGCACCTTATGGCTTTCTTGGGATCAAAATAAATTCACAAAAAATTCAAGATATCTGAGAGATAAAAACTGGTAACACTGACAAATTTAACCAATTTCACTCCAGTTTTTACCCCCCTATTATAATTCAGAACGATTTATTTTAGACCACTCATAAAATACAAAGATTCTGCACAAATAAATTTAACACTGCGAAAATTTGTGAATTCCCTGGATATCTTTAAAATCGCTTAACATTTTATTGAAATCCATGAAAATCCCTGGAGATGTATTATATATAAACCTGTTTTTAAATTCTTTTAATGTTTGCAATCTGTAGAAATAATTTAAAACCTCTAGAAAATAAAATAAATTGATACCCTAAAGTTCTCTAGAAATTCCTTCAAGTCTTTGGAAACACTACAACATTTTTTGACATCCCTTGAAATTTTTAGAATTTCTTGAAATTCTTTGAAATTTTCAAAAATAATATAAAGTCTTTGAAATCCTGAGAAGTTTTTTGAATTCCTTCATATATGTTTTGAAATCGTTGAAATCCATAAAAATCGCTTAAATTAAAATTTAATTTATGTCCTAAACTCCTCTAGAAATTCGATGAAATTCCTTAAAATTCATTGAAATCTTTGAAAATCATAAATATCCTTAAAAATCCCTTGAATATAATTGAATGAAACTTATTCATTAAAGTTCTCTCAAAAAACGTTCCAATCCTTAGAAATCGTGGAAATCTCTTGAAATTATTTGAAATCTTTTAAAGTAACTCGAAATCTTTCAAATACTTAGAAACTTTTCGAATTTCTTCATATGCTTTAAAATTGATGAAATCCGTAAAATAAGCCCTTAAATTAAAATTTAATTTATGTCCTAAGCTTCCCTAGAAATTCTTTAAAATCTCTTAATATACATTCAAATCTTTGAAAATCGTAAAAATACATAAAAATAAGTAGAAATCAATCATAATCCCTTGAATATAAATTAAATTAAACTTCTTCATTAAAGTTATCTAAAACCCGTTACAATTTCTAGAAATCTTGTAAATCTCTTGAAATCCTTGGATTTAAATATTCTAAAATCCGTTGAAATCTTTGGAATCGCTATGAATCCCTCGAAATTTTAATTTATTTCCTGAATTTCTCTAGAAATTCCTTAAATTGGGGCTTAAAATCTTTCGAAATCCTACAAAATTCATTGTAATTCTTTGACATTTTTTTAATCTCTTGAAATTCCTTCAAATTCGTTGAAATCAGTTGTATTCAAAATCTTTAAACTCTTTCTAAATCTTATAAAATCCCTTGAAATCTGGAAAATCCTTTGAAATCCCTTGATATAATTTTAAATTGTACGATAAGTAAATAAATCATTCACATGTAGTTTCTCTATTTTTGCATCATTTCTTGCAATACTTCAGCATTATTTATTTATGTACTGATTTTCTTATAATGATTTTTCTAGAATCTTGAAGAAATTATAAGAAATTAATTATAGGAAAATTATCATAGGCCTATATACATATTATTTTTTCTTAAGGGTTCAGTATGTGAATATCATCAATTTTTGAAATTCTGATCATATGGATGGGGAAAATAGTGATTATTCTAGAACAGAAATGAGAATAAAATAACACGCCAGAGATTTGACTTTTTGAGTTTCATTTTTATTACCGAGATGAAGTATAAAATAAAATATTCGCTCTTGCTGTAATCTTTAATTCCTAAAAGAATATGAAATCACTCATAAAAAGCACGTTCAAAAATTAATTTCTACGTGTTTTTACATATTTGAAGCATTTGTAAACAAATACTATTACAAATTTCAAAACTTGTTTACGAGGTTAAAAATGTTCAGGTCATCTTGAATTTTTACATAAGCAAATAATATTTCAATGGGTTAAACGTTTACTCGCGCCTTCGCTTAAATTAACATATGAAAAATAAAAATATTTACAAAAAAATATGTCAACGTTTTGGTATTCATATAGCACCCTTATGAATGATGAAAAAAGTGGTAAATTACATTATTTATGTTTATTTTGAAATTTTCTAATTTTGAATAGTAGGCTTTTTTATAAGATTGAAGTAAATAACTAAACAAATAAGATAATTAATTATATATAGATGACATCTTTGCTGGTTTTTCGAAAGATATTGTTTTTAATTTACATTAGGGTCGATAATATTTATTTTTGTTCTGCAATTAATTTTTTTATTACAAAATTTTTAAAAATAAAAATCGGATTTTTAATGTTTCATCCTGGACTGACTCACCGGACTCATCAGTAAGGCAACGTGAATCAGTCCTGCCTTAGAGATAACATTTTTTAATTTAATTGACCTAAATTCCATTATAATGTATATTCCCCAAAAATCGCTATGTTTGTTTGTAAATTTATTGAATTTTGCAGTTAATATTCTAATGCATTTCAAGCACGGATAGGGGCTGAAACTTAATATAATTGACATTTTTAATCTTATTTTTAAATTCACAAAAATTAATGTTGTTCCGGCCACGGATAGGAGCCAAAACTTAAATTAAAAGATCAAAAAGTTGTCAAGCTGATCAGGAATTAATATTATCTGTATCAAATGATTAGCATTTGATACTCAATATTACAAAAATAAATATCAATTCCGACTTGAATGCCAATTAAAAAATCTTCTTTACAATAATTAATTGAGTTACCATACATTAATTCTGGAATGCTTTCAGGTGAGTTTAACACAAATAATTAACTTTTTATCCTATAAGGGTTTACCAGATATTAACACAATTATAAAGTCAAAAATTAAAATAAATTATGTATGACATTTTGGGAAGGTACACACTGCACCATGCATATGTTATCTCTCATAGGTAATTGCGTAAATGCTTCAAATACGTCCCGCCCAATCTATCATCCGCTTTGTTCAAGTATTGCATTGCTGCTGACTCGTTCGCATATTTGGCAAATAGCAAGTACAGATATGTATATTCTATACTCCTGTCCAATTTCATGAAGTGGACCACTCTGAAAATTCAATATTAATGATTTAGAATGTAGATATTACTCATTTGGGGGCGTCCACAAACTACGTTACAAATTTTGGTTAATCCCCCCCCCTTCTAGCCTTCACTTCCCGTTGACGACCGTAGTTTTTCTAGCCCCCCCCCCAGTAAAGTGACGATTTTTTTATTTCACAGCCAAAAATGCTCTCAAAACAGGGGAAATAGGGTGATTTTTCACAAAACTAGGATAAGAGTAGAGAAATAAATTTTTTTAAATAAAAAAGTAATGTAGATGTCATTTTGATTTCAATATGAAACGATTTAAATTTCTAAGATTTCTATGATTTCCAAAACTAGTTGGATTTTCTTATTGGGTTCTAATAATTCAGTTCCTATTTAGGTACTTTACGAATGGACCCTCAAGTTAAAAAAGAAAATTTTTTTGGAATCTGAACACGCAGAGTTATGCTTTTTCAGTCAACAAGAGAGTTCAATTTTTAACCAAGAAAAGTTGTCTATCAAAAGAGATGAATTTTCAACCCAAAAATAAGAATTTTTAACAACAACAAAAATTAGATTTTAACCAAACAGTTGAAATAACAACCAAATAGTTGAACTTTCAAGCAAAATAGAGACATTTTCAACAAAATACCGAATTTTTAACAATACAGTTAAATTTGCAATAAAAAAATGAGTCTTTAACCAAATAGTTAAATTTTCAAGTCAAAAAGATGATTTTTTTCGAAAACAGTTGAATTTTCCACACAAAAATTAGGCTTTAACCAAGAAAGATTACTTTTCCACCATAGAAGATAAATTTTCAATCCGTAAGGACAAATTTTTAACAAAACTAACGAATTTTCGACCGAAAATATTACCTTGACAAAATAGTTAAATTCTCAATAAAATACCAAAATTTTTAACAATACAGTTGAATTTGAAAAAAAAGATGCACCTTTAACCAAATAGTTAAATTTTCAACCCAAAATATAAATTTTCAATAAAAAAGTTAGTTTTAAGTATAATAGTTTAATTTTCTACCAAACTATTGAATTTCCAGGCCAAAAAGATGAATTTTCTACAAACTAGTTCAATTTTCAACAAAAAAGTTAATTTAGAACCAAATAGTTGGATTTCCAAATAAAATTATGAATCTTTAACAAACAAAAAAATTAATTTTTCAAAAACAAGTTGAACTTTGGGAACAAGTAGTTGATTTTAAACCAAAAAAATTTTCAACCAGGAAGATTAATTTTCTACCAAAAAAGACGAATTTTCAACCAAATAGTTGAATTTTTAGTTTAAAAAAGATCACTTCTTCACCAAAAATGCAATAGTTAAATTTTTATTCAAAAATAATAATTTTCAATCTAAAAAAGCGAATTTTTTACGAAACAGTTGAATCTTCTACCAACTTGTTGAATTTTCAAGCGAAAACGACCAATTTTTCACAAGACAGTCGAATTTTTAATTCAAAAATATAAATTTGCAACCAAAGAAAATAAATTTTTAGTAAAGCAGTTCAACTTTCAACCAAGTTTTTAAACTTTTCCACCAAAAAGCATGACTTTTTAATAAAATAGTTACATTTTTAACATAATAATACAATTTTCAACCAAATAGTAGAATTTTGAGCTAAACGAGATGAATTCCGAATGAAACATATAATAGTATTTACGTAGTTTATGGACGGCCTCTTAGGTTGAAAAAGAATTTTTTTTCAAGTCTGAACATGCAGGCTTGTGCATCATTGTAAATACTTTAATGCAAATTTTAAAACTGATTTTTAAGGAAAATAATAATTTATCACCTAATGTATTTTCTAATTGGCACACCGAAGGTCAATTTCTTCTAGAAATTGAGTGAAACAAGTAAGATAACATTATTATTTTCCTCGAAAACGAGTTTGAAAATTTCCCTCAAACTATTTACAATGGTGATAATGTAAAAGAAGATAATTCTATATGTATAAAAATTAATTACGAGCACTTTGAAGCTGTTCAGATAATAAAAACAACAAAAAATCGATAAAAAATACAACACTCAAGTAGGGGAGCTTGCAATCATATCCAATTTTGAATTTTTTGTTCGAAAAATTTCCTGACATTACCTCATTACCTCTGAAGTATTTAAATTTTGAAATACCTTTTCAATTACAGAATGTTTTTTTATGAGAGATTTTTCTCGACCTTTATCTCATAACAGTAAAATATTTTTGAAAATAATTTTTAATTGTACAAAATTTTTCCAATCCAATTACGTTACGTTTTCTGGATGTTTTCACAATCAATAAAAAAATTATTTGAATTCCAAGTGAAAAAATTTCACAATTTTTATTAAAAAATGGTCACAATTCCTGATATAATTTCGAATTTCGAATGATCAAATCTTTAAAATTTTGGATACTTACAAATTTTAATTTAAAAAAATAGAAGTTCAGCTTAGTGAGACATTGTATATCTTCGAGTGAAAATATTGACGTGCAGCAAATTTTTTAAATAAACTACGAAAAGTGATTATTGTTTACTTATGATTAAAATAATGTTCATTTCTCATTGGAATTCCATTGAATTTCAGGATGGCCTACATAAGAGAAAATACCTCAATACTTTTGCTTTATTCATATGGATATACCTTTCCCAAGAGTAGGCACGTATTTCTGCTGAAAATTTATTTTTCGCATTATGCTTTCAATGATTTACGATCGTGCAATGTGTGATTTTGGCTTACTACTCGAAACGAAATATTGTATGCTGCATAATGTATATATGAGAAATTTTACCAAAAATGAATTTCGATTTTTTCAATGTATTAATTTTTTTTTCAATGTGTTCTATATATTAGGCCAGTAGAATAATATTCAAAGTTAGTCCGAGAAAAGGTTTAATTTGAGCCGTTCTCGAAGAAAATCGGACTGAGAGAAAAACTTCCAGCATAGGAGTCTAAGTAACCGAACTTTCCGAATTTTTCTTATTCTTTATGCACTCGAATAAAAAAAAGGAAAGTCTAACATAGAAAATTTTATAATAGATTGAATGCGTTCACGATGATTCATTGTAATAAATTTAAAGGAGGATTTTCGGGTTTCAATCGTGTGCAAAACTACGAATCTTGCCGACGTTTCGTGAACGTTGCAGTTCACGAATTTTTGAAACCCCTTCCCCTTGTAATGCTATCGTAACAATAGACAACCCCCTTTCCCCTCTCAAGTTAGCATTTTTCCAAATAATAATAAAAATATCAAATTTTGTTGGGATTTGGTTAGTAGGACACTTATTTAAAATTTAAAAAAATTTCTTCCACGTTTGTTTTCTAGTTTCTTTTACAGAAACTAAACAACTTATAATCATGCCAATTTTTCATTTTATGTCTATTTTCAAGTGGGCTTATAGTTAATAACATTTTTCACGTTCAAAGAAATATCTGTCTTTTCTTCATTTTCAAACAGAACTAATTTTATGAAAAAATTGTGAATAGGAATCCCATTAACCAAATACAAAAAAAAACGTAATCTTTGTTGTTATTTCAAAAAATTCCAACTTGATAAAAAATTATTTTTTTCTAAAATATGATTTTATATAATTATTTGTTATCGAAAACTGTAGACATAAAAAATACGCATCAATTTTTGAAGCCGTAGAAATCATTTTTAATTTTTCAAAGTTTAAACAAATTTTTAATTCATCAAACTTTAAAAACCTCTGTTGTGTCCAAAAGTGTTATTTCTTTTTCAAGTCGCGGGTTATTCTGATAGGATAAATTAACTTTTACACATACCTCAAAAACGGATTTCAAAAAATAATTTTTTTTCACTCCTTCCTACTCTTTTTTGGTTAAAAAAATTATTACATTTAAACAAATATTACGTAATATTTCTCAAATCCTCCACCCTCCACCATGATCGTAATAGGATCATAACAGCTCCACTTGAACCCTTCCTAAACGCGTAACAATATCAATATCAATCAATTTCGAGAAAAGCCAAGAGAAGAGAATGAACATACATACAAATTAATAATTATAGTGAACTTCCGCCTATTCTGAAGATCGCCTTTCCGAAATTTCACCTATTTTACATCCCCTATACACGCTTATTCGAAATTGCGCAGTCTCGTCACCTCCCATCACGGTCCTTGTACGGGCTGTACGGCCGCGCCCGCATCAGTGACTGACCAATTAAGAATAGAGGCCCGAAGAGCGGGAAGGCTTGAATTGAGTATTTTAGCATGACGTCATGGGAATGCAGACAACTTTTTCGAGAAAATCTTCTAAACTTAAAAGTAAGTCAGGTCGACTTGATTAGACCCGGGTACTCTAACCTCAAATTTCAGTCAGTTGAATGTATTTCGCGAAACACTTGAAAAATATTACTATTCCGACCTTTATCACTTACTTTTTCGTTTAGAATATTTCCTCCAAAAAGTCGCATGCAGTTGCAGTCCCATGTGGTAACCTTCCTGATGACTGACATTTCCACCTATCCTAGCATTCTACACTTGAAAACTATTAATATTCAGACCTTTATAACTTACTCTTACGTTTAGAATACTTTCTCCAAAAAGTTGTCTGCACTCCTGTGTCACTCCTATGCTAACCTTTCTGACATTTCCACCTATCATAGCATGACCATGACGTCATGCTAGAAAACTCACTATTTCGCAATATATTTAAGTCGTTTTTTCATTTATTATATTGATTTTCAAGTGGCAACTTGTACTACTTCCAGGAAATTTTATATTTTCCACGTCGTACGTCAACAAAAACAGTGGCCAACGGACCGCGACTTCTTCAACTATGAAATCAGTAGGGACCTTCTGAACCGTTTTCACTTGGAATGCATCATATTGTGCAATATACCCGACTGAGTACTCGCGCACGGAGGTTCTTCCGAGGTGAGAGTCGCAACCGTCTCTCGCCCCTTGAGCTGAGAAACTGCGTGGGCCAGTTCAAGGAATGTCGGGTGTATTTATCTGTATGATTATTGATAGTATTTATTGATTTCAAGCGCAGCGATACAAGGCCGGGGCAGCCAATGAGCGTCATTTGATAAAAATAAACTGACGACTCGCGGTAGAGGTGGGGGCCCCTCCAGCCCTAAAATAATCGACCGTGTATGTTTCAAGGCCTTTAGAATAGGAGGAAGGTGACTGTATATGGATATTTTAGAATCACTTTAATGAACTCTATCATATTGTTCTTACAAAGTTTCAAAGTTTATTTTCAATCCAAATTCAGAAAAACATTCAGCACAGAGGAAACGGGTTCTTACTAACATTTCTGCTAAGATCCCACGATGAAGATGCACGATGCATATTTTTTTTGCATTTCGGAAAATTGCACGCAATTTTTTACTTCCCCTTATTTCTACATATTATTTTAATTTGTCTGAATCCTTTTCATTTCAGAATTTTGATTTAAGAACTGTACAGGAAAATTTCAATAATACAGAAAAATGTTAACCTTATTCTACCCTCTTTCATTAGTGAAATTCATCGAAATTTTTTCGTTCTTCATGATAAATACTTAGATCCATTTTTGACAATGAGATAACAGTTCATAATTCAGATTTGATCGAATTATTTTGTTTCAGATTTGTTTTAAATTTCGATTCAGATTGCATTTTTTTTACTTTATTTTTATTAAATTATCGTTCTTTATTTCTGATATCAGCCGAAATTTTTAAAATGAGTTAGAACCCTATTCGATAATCATCATACGTTGTAATCAATTCCAAGATAAATTGAATATTAGCAATGTAGTTTTTATTACAAAATTCATTAGAGGACTACTTATGACTACTTAGACCCCTTTTTGACAAACGGCTTCGATTATAGTTCGACTTTTATTTTCAAACACTTTTATCTTTCATCAACTTATCGAAAAAGCTTCGTTCAGCAAAGCAGTGGTCCTCTATATTAAACGGAAAATCGTTTCTGAATAAATAAAAGCCATAAAAGTCCATAAAAGGAGAGGAAATCCGTAGATTCATCAAATCGACAAAACTGGCTGTCTATTTTCAACGTTTTTCGCGTTGTCTGTATTTCGAGTAAGCAATGGTCCAGCTAGTCTATTATAGGGATCAATAAGCTATTATGTTTTTTGTGCGTTTCGATGTCAATCACGTTCAGGCAAAAGAAAGTAAAAGATCAAGTCATTATGCTTTCATCTGGAAGAGGATTACGTGAGCGATTTCATAATTTAACGGTCTTGGGAAATCAGTTTCAAAGTATCATGAAAATATTTATAGATGTAAGAACCTAGCCAATTTGCATCTTATTCACGGTTCTGACAAATATTTTATTCGTACAAAAAAATTGGCTCTTTACAATTGTTCAAATATTTGAATCAAATCGTAATGCTCGCTTGAATTAGGAATATTATTTTTAACTTGATGATAATATTCTTAATATCGGCGGAATTGAAATAGTTGTGTATTAATAGCATACGTGAGGATCAGTGATGGGTAGGTTACTTTGTAAAAGGACCTATTTATAGTCACCGTTTCAAAATGTAACTTTTTCTTAGTTACTTTTGCGAAAAAAGTAACCCTTTTTACTTTTTTATTCTAGAAATACATACATGAGAAGTATATACTATGGAAAATAATGAACTTATATTTCTATCTGTATTCAGGTGCCAAAAACTAATAATGTCAGATCAAATAAAAAACATTTTTTTGATAGAAAGCTTTTAAAACACAGGGCCAATTTTTTAACAATAGTTGAATTTTAATAAATTATGGCTCCTTTTTTGGGAAAAACATTCTCAACGACTCTACTGCTTCTAATTAAAAAATTACATCTTTGTAGGACTATAATAGTTAAAACAATATTAAAAAAAATACTTTTTTAATCAGTTAACTGGCGGATTCGAAATCAACATTGTGTGACAAAACTGGTACAAGCAAATTAGTTCAGAATCGTAATCAGCACAAAAAAAACTATGGAATACCAAGTTTATTTAAATCCATTGAGTTTTATGGGAGTTATTCAAAGTTAACTGGTTAAACAAATAACTATATAAGGATTATTTACTTATTTTCAAATTCAGAAACAGTAAACTTGCAGGGAATGTTTTTCTGAAAAAAGCCATAATTTATTAATATTCAAACATTGTTTTATATTAGTATGAAGCGACAGTAAGACAAAATTCCATTACAGAAACTATTCTTAAAATGATTACTTATCGCAAATTTTAATCTTTTTTCATGCAAAAAAAATAATGTTTTTTTCTTTCAAAAAACAAGATTGATGATACAATTTTAATTCTCAAATCACTTTTTAGACACTTTTTAAAATAAAAATATAACTTAAGTCACTTCTTTCAAAGAATTAAAATAGAGAGCATGAGGATTTCTGAATTTTATTAAATTTCTTCTAAAATCACCCTGAATTTTTTGAAATTCCTTTAAAATCCACTGAACTCAATGGATATTTTTGAGGTTTTCATTTTTTTTAATTCACTTTGAAGACTCGTGAATTCACCTTGAATTCTGATAGATTTTATCAGATTTTTATTCACTAATTTTATTTTCTCCCATTTATCTGAATTCAATGAAATTTTTTTGGATTTTAACAATGTTGTTCTATCAACTTGAATTATTGTTAAATTTTCTTGATTTCGTATGAATGTCATCAAATTCTTTTGGATTTCCTCAAATTTTCCTTAATTTATTCGAATTTTATTCAATTCGTTATTTTTTAAATTCACTCAAATTCTGTTCAATTAGCCCTGACTACATTTTTTTCGTGAATTTATTTAGAGATCATCCAAAAAAGCGTAATTTAAAATTTTAGCCAAGAAAAGTTTTTCATCTTAAATCAAAAACAGTTGAATTGAACTAAGAAACACGAATTTTTAATACAATAGTTGAATCCTCAACCAATAAAGATTTATTTTCGAATAAACTCAAATAAACAGTTGCATTTTTAACCAAAAAAGATAACATTTCTACTAAAACATATTAATTTTCAAATATAAAAGACGAGTTTTCAACGAGAATTGAACTTTCTACCAAGAAAAATTTCTGAATCGATTTCAAACAAAAAAGACGAGCTTCTAACAAAAAAGGGGAATTTTTAACGAAATACTTTAATTTTCTACCAAAATGATAAATTTTCAACGGAGAAGATTAACTTTCTACCAAAAAAGAAGAAATCTCAACAAAATCGATTAATTTGTAACCAAAGAGATACATTTAATTGAATAATAATAATAGTTTTATATTTAATAAATTTAATTTTAATTTGATTTCAATTTCTTCATACATTTATTTTTCAACAAAAATGATAAATATTTAACTAAAAAATGAGTTTTCAACAAAGTGTTCAACTTTCGACCAATTAGTAGAATTTTCTACCAATTTGTTAAAGTTTCTAACAAATTGTTGAATTTTCGAACAGGAAATACGAATTTTCTACAAAAAAGTTGAATTATCACCCCGCCAATAATGTGCACATTCAACCAAAAAATTCATTTTCAACCCAAGCAGATTAATTTTTTACGAGGCAGTTGCATTTTTAACCAAAAAATATTAATTTTCTACAAAACGAGATGAATTTTCAACCTAAAAAGAGGAATTTTCAACAGAATAGTTGCATTTTCAAATCAAAAAGATAAATTTTCAACGGAGAAGATTAACTTTCTACCAAAAAAGAAGAAATCTCAAAAAAATCGATAAATTCGTAACCAAAGAGATACATTTAATTGAATAATAATAACAATAGTTTTATATTCAATACATTTAATGTTAATTTAATTTCAATTTCTTCATACATTAATTTTTCAACAAAAATGATAAATATTTAACTAGAAAAGTGAATTTTCAACAAAGTGTTCAACTTTCAACCAAATAGTTGAATTTTCAACCATTTTGTTAAAGTTTCTAACAAATTGTTGAATTTTCGAACCGGAAATACGAATTTTCTATAAAAAAGTTGAATTATCACCCCGCTAATGTGCACATTCAACCAAAAAATTCATTTTCAACCCAAGCAGATTAATTTTTTACCAGGCAGTTGCACTTTTAACCAAAAAATATTAATTTTCTACAAAACGAGATGAATTTTCAACCCAAAAAAAGGAATTTTCAACAGAATAGTTGCATTTTCAAATCAAAAAGACGTATTTCAAACAAAACTGTTGGATTTTCAATCAATAACTTCGTAACAAAATTGTTGAGTTTTAAACATAATAATTGAATTTTGTAACCAATATGAACATTTTAATCCAAGAAGAAGATGAATTTTTAACCAAAAATTTAATAGTAGACTTTTTAATCGAAAGGAATTAACTTTCAACCAAAAATAGTTGGATATTCTTATTGGGTTCTAATAATTTAGTTCGTATTTAAGTGGAAAAAGGATAAAAATGGGAAAGGATAATTTATAAATTAAATTATGATAGTTAATATAAAGATTGCAGATCATTTTTAATACTTTTAAAATATTAGATTAAAAAATTGGAAATTTCGCTTAAAAAATAAAGTTAATTTTCCATTGCATAGTTATTGATTTTGGACTGCACACCTTTTAATTTGGAATACACAAAGTGTGCCGAACTAAGCAACATTTTAGGCCCTGAAGAAGTTATAAAATTGTACGTTTGTAAAACTAAACACTTATTGTTATGAAGAAATTTTATTTTCTAAAACTAATTTGATTGAGGTTCCACGTTTATTTAATTAACATAAATTATATTTTATATGTATGTTCGTTCTTTAAGCTTGTAAAATCTTAGTGAGATTTGGGGGTGGGGGGTCAGAGCAACTCGCATGGTATCTCACATGGGGGAAGGGGAGTTGAAAATTGTACTAAGACACCTTACGTAATTTTGTGGATGACCTCTTATTTGTTTTTTGTTTTTTGAAATTATGATTCTTACATTTAAAATATTAATAATCATATTACTAGGTACGACTAATATTATTTAGTAAATTACAAGTAATATACTGTTACTCAATAAAGTAACATGGATTTTTTTTACTAGATTGCGCTTAGGAACAGCTATTTAGAATAAAACCTATTTATTTTTTGTTTTTCAGAGATCCCAGACTTGAAAAAATCTTACGTAAGAAATGTTTTTGACCACGTACCACTTTCCCCCATGTGAGGCAGCACAGAAAAATAATTGACCTCCCCCTTCCTCCCTAAATCAAAAGACTTTACGTAATTTATGATTGAACATCACTGGTAAGGATGTAATTTATTATAATGTAAAATAAACGTGACAACCCAAAATCAAATTGATGTCAAACTTTGCATAATAAACTTTGTCTCATTAGAGTGTCATCAGAATTCCCCATTAAGTCCTCACTATTTAATTTGAGATCAAAATGAATATTCAGATTGAACAAAGTAATACATTTAACTTGGCCGCAGAGGCAATTAAATGCGGTTCTAATTGATAATAAACACAGTAATTTAAAAGTGATTTTATCTCATCTTGGTGCTTTCTAGGGATTGGCTAATCTAAAGTAAATCTACTTTACCTAATACTGTAATGGAACTGGAAACTAGCATAGCCAGTAGCCAAACCGCTGCAATCTTGAATCCGACCAGCCGCTTGGTTGAGATGTGTCTCGTTCGCAGTGGATTTCGAATGCCGAGATAACGTCCCAGAGAAATGAAGCACATGTGCATGATGCTTGCGGAACAAGCCAACACGTCACACGTCACGTACACGTTGCACCACACCACCCCAAATGGCCAGTACCCTGAAACACAATCGATTATTATACATAATTAACGAACCAGATAAAACCAGAGAAGCGTCACCATTTCTGCCTTTGAGGGATGACAAAGGCGGTTTTATAACAAGCCCTTTTCATACTTTTTCTATCGCTTTATCTTCCCTTCCTATTTCCAGTTACACGTTGAAAATCCGGGTTAATTTACATTCAGTTGATTCAGTAATTCTTCTCGTCTTTTTTTCTTCATAAAGTGTCCCCTTCGGATTTACATTACCTCCTTTCCTTCCCACTCATGCTTTCCATTCTCTTTCCAACACACTTCCTCATTCTTGTCCTTTAACTCCTCTAGCTTCTTCTATCTCCTTTATCCATTCTTCTCCCAGTCCCTCAACACCTAAAAATTTCTTTACATTCTCCTGCCATCCTCCTTTCTCCTCCTTTCCTCTCATACAACCACCCCATACATACTCCCATGTCTCAGCTACCCATTCATATAATCTGCATTTTATCTTCTTATCCTTCTCCGAATACGTTGATTCTTTTACTTCATTTCCAAGTCTCCATCAAGATATTCTTGTCCGTCTCTTTTCCGTCCATCCTCTTTCCAGATATTTGGCAATCCTCTTTTTACCACCTTATACTATTTATTGTATCTTGATTCCCCTATCCTCCCCTATCCATCCAATACCTGCTTTTCTTTATCTCTTTTTCCCATTCCCCATAGTCTATATTTTCTCCTTCTCCTTTCCCTTGATCTCTAGAAAACTCTATTCTCTCTTCTTCCAATCGCATTACTCTACGGCCCTCTTTCCTTCTTTTTCCAGCTCTTTGTACCACTTTATCGCTAAATCAACTCTCTTTCCCCCCTTAGTTTCTCTTCAAATTTCCAAGCCCTGTTTCCCACCATCTCGTCTTTGTTTTATTCCTTTGAACCTCTTCTTTTACCATATAACCCGGATTTCTCCAATCTACCCTTAAGGGACCATCCTTAAACTGCGTTATCAATTTTGCACCATTTATCCGTGGGTGTGGTGAGCCCACACTTGTAGTTATTTAATACAAGAAACTATCCACCTAGAAACACTACCCGAATCGGGTAGTGTCACGCCTACCCTGAAAGGGAAATGGCTTAATGGTATACTTACTTACTTACCCCCCCCCCCCCTGCCACCCCCAATTGTTGACGACTTCAGTTTATTATGCTTTTTTTGCGTTTCTAATGAGTTCAATTGCCTCTATTGCTCTCAAAACAAAGAGAATATGTAGAGTGATTTTTCACGAAAATAGGGAAATAATAGGGGAATAAATTCAATAAAAAAAGGTTTTCTACAAAAAGAGATGAATTTCTAGCGCGAAAAGCCCAATTTTCAACAACAGAACATTTATTTTTCACCGAACAGTTAGACTCACAACCAAATAGTTAAAGTTTCAAGCATCTGGAACGAATTTTCAACCAAACAGTTGAATTTTAAACTTAATAGTTGAATTTTTAAGCCAAAAGACGATTATTTTAGAATAAACTTGAATTTCCAACTCGAAACGTTCAATTTTCATCATAAAAGTTCATTTTCAACCAAGAAAGATGACTTTTCTAAAATAAAAGATGAAGTTTCAATCCGAAAGGACGAATTATACACAAAACTGTTAAATTTTTTACTACAAAAGTTGGCTTTAACAAAATATTTGAATTTCCAACAAAATAATTAAATTTTTAACAAAATAGGTAAATTTTTAAACAAATACCTGAATTTCCTACCAAAATATGTATTTTTTATCAAAACAACGTATTTTCAACCAAATTGTTTCATTTTCAACTAAACCCGATAAATTTTCAACCAAAAATGGAATAGTTAAATTTCAGCTTAAAAAAATAGAAAAAAAATTAACTAGTTGAATTCATCGAGAACAACTAATTTTTAACAAAATAGTTTAATCGTCAACTAAATAAATGAGTTTTTAATAAAAAAAAGCTTAATTTTCTACCTAAAAAGTCGAATGTTTGAGAAAATATTTAGGTTTCCGAACTAAAAGGTTGAATATTTTAGAAGAAGGTTGACTTTTAAACTGAAAGGGATGAATTTTAAACAAGAAAGTTCATATTCAATCAAGAAAGATGAGTTTTCAAACAAATAGTTGAATTTTAAACCAAAAAGTTTTCAACCAAAAATGGAAACCTCCAATATTCAGTTTAAAAAATTATTTGTTAAGAAGAAAAAAAATTTCCAACCAGTTGAATTTAACTAGAAAAGCAGAATTTTCAACAGAATAATTGAATCCTAAACCAAAAAGATGAATTTTCAACAAGTAAGTTTAATTTTTTACCCGAAATGACGAATGTTTACAAAATACATGAATGTTCTACCAAATACTAGAATTTTTAACTTATAAAGCATACATTTTCAACTAAATATAGAATAGTCAAATTTTTAGATAAAAAATAATTGATTTATTACAACAAAAAAAAAAGAATTTTCAACGAAATAGTAAGATTTTCAATGAAAGAGGTGAACCCTAAAAAAATCAATTTTTAACAAAGTACACTGGAACTTGGATTTAATCTGTCCGGATGTACTGTCTTCTTAGAACTGATGGCCTCGAAATGTGGAGATGCGCGGAGCGAAGGAAGCTTGCTCAATGAAGCGTGACAAACAAACACATGCAATGCCGGAAACTGGAATTAAATCCAAGTTCGAGTGTAATTTAACCTTCAACCAAGTAGTTGGATTTTCAACTAAACAAGATCAATTTTCAACCAATTTGATGAATTTTCCACCAAAAAAGATCAATTTTTAGCCAAGTTGTTGAATTTTCAACTACACTAGTTCAAATTTCAATTGAAAATATCAATTTTCAACCAAAAATAGAATAGTTACATTTTAAGTTCAAAAAAATAATTCTGAAAGAAAACTTGTCAACAA
>CAKNYM010047922.1:20379-42336 GCA_932195095.1 Andricus curvator
ATTTTCAACTAAAATGATGAATCTTTAACAAGAAAATCAATTTTTAACAAAACAGTACAAGATTAAACGAAGTAGTTGAATTTTCAATTAAAAATATGATTTTTTAACGAACAAGATTAATTTTCTACCGAGAAAGACTAACTTTAACCACTTGACGTTGGAATAATTTTTCAACGTTTTGGCATTAGTGTTTCTTGAAAACATTTTTATTCGATGAAAAAAAAATTTTCTTATTTTTAGCAGAAAAAAATGTTTCACGTACCGTGATCACGCTAGCTTCAATTTTTGTATTATCGGAACATAATAACTTTTTTGGATCAAACCTTTTTTATTCCCATTTAGCATACCTTTATCTCGGAAAAAAGTTATTCATTCTGCAAAAATTTGAATGTTGAATTTTTAATCGCTATCTAAAACCTATTTTTTAACACACGAAATTTTAGTCTGCAAATTTTCGGTCGATTTTCTCGGAATTGGTTCACTTTTTTACATCAAACTTTATTTGCCATATTCCCAAACTTAATACCTCGGGAGCATGTTTTCATTATATTTTCCAACTGAAAATGAAATTTTTTATCGCAAAGGGTAGCCAAGCCTGTTCCAATATTAGATTAGTGTCACTATCAGATTGTCCACTTCCACATCCATTTTATCGAACCATGATCATTTTTTAATTTAAACTCTATTTTTTCTCAATTCAGCTCTACTTCGCAGCTCTGGAGTGGACATTTGTTTTTCTATTCAAATGGTGATTTTGATTTTACAAAATATTTTTCGCTCTTTTGAAAAATTCCTATTTTTTGATTATATAGTTCTGTACTGCTATCCTTCAATTGGGGTTTTCACAACAATGAGTGCGACATTTTTGAGATATTTCGTTACACCACTTTTTTTACATAGAAACCAGTCCGAGAAGAGGTTTTGTCAAGCAGCCTTAAGGAAGCGCTTTTGTCAAAGGTGATCGTTCAGAATTTAATGAACCGAGGTCAAAGATCAGAGATTATAGATGAGAGTTCATAGGACATAGATCATAGGTCGGAAGCCAAAGGTCGGAGGCAAATTTGTCAGAGGTCCAATTCAAGGGGTAATATGCCAAAGGTTGAAGGTCATAGCTGAAGCGTCATATCTCTCAATTCAATAATTAAAAATATTCAACTTTACATTTCTCTTTAACAAGTTGAGAGAGTGTTTAAGGACATTTTTACTCAAGTTTCCATGAAAGTCCAGGATTAATTTAGGCTCTCTTGGAATTCATAGAGAATTAGTGCAGTATCCCCTCCACCTCCAAGCCACTGGACATGCCACGCCACGCATGTATAAGCGAAGCCACGCCGCCTACTATCCGTTCAGGATCAGAAGGCCCCTCCAAAACAGCTGCACATTTTTGTAATTTACTCGTAAGAAAAAAATTGCATAAAAATGCAACTTATACCATGATGAAGCCTACTTTATTGCGCTTAAGACAAGTCCCCATTTGTTTATGTAGAAAAATTGGTTTGGAAAATATCCTTCGCGAAAAGAATTATATTAATAACAATTAACGTAAAATGCATTTGAACATGACTATGCTATTTCTCATAATATAAGTAGTAGAGAGTTATATTTTGTCTTAAATGGCGTGCAAAATTTCAACACATACAATCGAATAAAAATTAGGAATAACAATCTTAAAACCTATTAATTAAGAACAAATAATCATGGAAGACCGACGAATGGTAGTGTGGGTGTGAGGAGACTATGGCTATGGGAGACCATAGCTAAGGGGTCACTTCAGGGGGTCTACTCATTCATCAAGTTCTGAAAAGAGGAAAAAGATACTTTGATTTCCAATGGCAACTTTTCGTGCAGTAGCTACCTTTTTTCAATGAAGAGACCCCTCAGCTATGGTATCCTGCTGTATCCTCTCAACCACACTACCATTCGTCGGTCTTCCAGGATTATGTGTTATTGATTAATAGGTTTCAAGATTGCCATTCCTGATTATTATTCGATTGGATTTGTTGAGATTTTGCAAGCAGTTCAAGCCAAAATATAACTTTCTACTACGTATATTACCAGAGATAGCATAGTCATGTTTAAATTCATTTTACATTAATTGTTATTAATATATTGTTTTGGAGGGGCCTTCGTATCGCGAACGGATAGTAACCTCGGTCGGTGAAACTGCACTCATTCTATATTAATTCTGAGAGATCCTAAATTAATCCTGGGCTTTCGAGTAGATTCTGATGACCTCCTCAAACTTGATGGTCGATGAGTGATTGAGTACATAGGCTGTGGCCTAACTTAGGTTAATGAGAAAATTGAAGGACCATAATGCAGGCTCCAACTTGGGGATGTTGCAGACTCGGTTTGATTAAGAGTGAGTGAATTGACATATCTACATATAATTATGTCAACTCATGCTTTCCTTTTGATCTTATACAGCTACTCATATAATTATACTGGTAGTCAAATCCATTATCTTTAGCACGAAACTCCAGCTAACTGGATTTGAAGCCCGCACCTTCATTTTAAATTTAATATCAACTGAACACTGTTCATTCAGTTATAAAAGTTATATATGCTCCTTTTATTGTGCAATATTACATATACCTCTACTATAAGGACTGAAATTAAAATTTGTTTTGTTTCTATAAACCGAGATGAAAATCTAAGAAATACTCAAATAATTTACAATATTGGCTTTCTAATTACAAGAAAAAAGCTTTTTTTCAAATTACTTTCTTTGAGAAGAAATCACTCATTTTTTTCGTTCAATCAGGAATTATTATTAAAATAAAGACTGCGTCTAGTCGTCCAGAAAAATTGGGGGAGTTGGAAAAGGGAATGGACTAGTCGTCCCGAAAATTCGGGACTAGCCAAACTTATGAAAAATATTGGACTAATCATTCCGAATTTCAGGACGACAAAACACTTCGTAAAATGAAATATTATTGACAGGTTATAGATTCATTAGCAGAAAAAGCACGCCAACACGTGCGCTCATCACATATTTCTTATTTTTATTGCCTGATTATAAAATTCAAATATATGTTTCAATTTTAAGTACTATTAAATATTCAGATTTACTTCTCAATTCATAATTGCAATTACAATCAATAATCATAAATGAAGATAAATAATAAAATAGCTACATTGGCTTTCATACTATTCATCAATCAATTTATTCGGCCATTCATTCATTCATCGATTTTGCAGAGTTACAGTTGAAAACTCTTCGATTTTAAAGATGTATGAATAAATAAATTTGATTATAATTGAATTTATAAATAAATAAAATTATATTTAAAAATTATGATGGATTATTAAAAAATTTTGAAGTGTCTGAAAGTATTTGAAATTATTCTAAGGGGTTTTCTCGGCTCTCAGAGAAATTTTTCAGATTTCCTGAGCTTTCAGAAAATTCCAAGGAATTTTAAGTGATTTTGAAATGTTCACAGAGTTTCAAAAATAAGTATTTCAATAAGATAATGAAATATTTCTGTGTATTGTTTTTATAGGGATTGTGACTAGTGAACTATTAGTAGCTTTTTTTTGTATATTGCCATATTTTATGTATTGGAACTTACACTTAAAGTGATTAATTAATTAAAAATAAGTATTTTGAATAATTTAGCCCTTTTCAGTGCAATACAAATTACATAATTAATAACTTTCTTTAATGGTGTTTAGCGTTTCTTAAAAACAAACTTCCAGGACTTTTCCAGGTTTTCAGGAAAAAATTTTTTCCAGGTACCTTTTTTTTACAATAGAAATATACTTTTCACGAAACATGGTATAAATTGTAGCTCTAGTGTAACTAACAAAAGTGGCATATGTAAAATGTCTTATACGCCCCCAAAATCTGATTTTATGGTCATGAACCCGTTTTCTGGTGATTGTTCATTTTATTACGGTGAGAAATCACGACCAATCAATAATATTTCATTGCTTCATATTTTTTTAACTTTAATTACAATTAAATTACATTTTTGAAAGCTAATAATTATTTGTTGTTGATATAATGAAAGTGAGTTCAATTCCGTCTGTAATGAACATGTTTTGATTATACCTAATTGGTTGAAATTTGACTGAGTTATCGTATTTTAAGCTAATTCCATTTTAATTTTCAATAAAACAATTAAATTTGTAACGAAATAGTTGAATTTTTAACCAAATTGTTGAATTTTCAACCTAGGAAGATGAATTTTCTGCCAAATAATCGAATTTTAAAGAAAAAAGATTAAACTTTAACCAAAAACAGATTCATTGCCAACGAAATAATTGAATTTTTCAGAAGACAGTTTAGTTCTCAACAAAAAAGGTGAATTTTAAATTCAAAAGGATGATTTTTGTGTCAAAATAGACAAATTTTCAACAAAATGGTTGATTTTTTAACAAGAAAAGTTGAATTTTCAACCAAAAGCTGAATTCTCAACGGAAAATGAAATAGTTGAATTTTAAATCTAGAAGTTAAATTAAAAAAAAAAGAATAAAATTTCCAAGAAAATAGTTGCATTTTTAACCAAATAGTTGAACTTTCAACCTGGAAATATAAATTTTCGACCAAAAAGATGAATTTTCAACGAAACAATTTAACTTTCAGCCAAAGAGATATATTATGAATTGAAATGATGAATCTTCATCAAACAAAGTTTTTTAATAAAGTAGTTTAACTTTCAACCGAGAGGTTGAATTTCCTATCGAAATAGCCGAATTTTCAACAAATAAAAATTTTTCAGTTAAGAAAGAAAAAAATTTCATTCAAATTGTTGAACTTTTAAACCACAAGGCGATTTTTTTGTAAATCAGTTGCATTTTCAAGCCGAAAATATAAATTTTCAACTAAAAAGTTAATTTTCAAACAAAAAGTTGAAGTTTTAACCAAAAAAAATAAATAAATTTCAACTAAAAAGATTACTTTTCCATTAATAAAGACGATTTTTCAAGGAAAAAGGTAAATTTTCAACAAAAAATGGAACAGTTAAATTTTCAGGTTTGAAATTATTTTTTAATAAAGAACAATTTTTAACAAGATAGTTAAATTTTTAACAAAAGAGGCGAATCTTCAAAGAAAAAAATGAATTTTTGAAAAAGTGGGTCAACTTTTACCCAAGTATTTTAATTTTCAATTAAAAACAAAATTCAGCCAAAAATAGAATAGTTGCATTTTTTATATAGATAAAATTTCTACCAAAAGAAATGAATTTCCAAAAAAAAAAAATAGAGGAATTTTCAACCAAAAAGATAATTTTCTACCGAAAAAGATTTTGCAGTCAATGGAGAAATTTTTTTTTATTATTAAATTGTTGAATTTTCCAGCCAAAAAGACGAATACTTCACAAAACAGTAGAATTTTCAAACGGAAATTATGAATTTTTAACCAAAAACTTCATTTTCCACCAAACACTTGAATTTTCTGCCAAAATAATTAAACTTTCAACGAACGAGATGAATTTTCAACAAAAATCATGAATCTGCCACTGAAATAGTTAAATTTTCAAATAAAAAAATTATTATAAAAAAAATGTCAACCAAAAAGATGATTTTTCAATTAAAATTATAAATCTTCAAAAAAAAATTTCTTTGTGAATAAGGTGGTTCAACCTTCACCCAAATAATTTAATTTTCTACCAAAAAAGATAAATTCTCAGCGATTAATGTTAGAGTAAATATTTCAAACAAATAATGACTTTAAAATTGTTGAATTGGCAACAATCGTATAATCGTACTCTGACTAATTTTTTATTTTCCCTGATTATTAATATTCAAATATCAGGATCTTAATAATACAACCTTTTGTAAACGGGATAAAACAATTTCAAATTAAAAACAAAAAATTTAATCTATCACTATACTTGACAGTTATTTAAAGTGCCTCTTATAGAAATTCCCTGATTTCCAGGTTTTCCTTGACCTGCGACCAAACTATACAAATAGTGATCTGATAAACGTTTATTTTTCAGCCTGCTGGCCTTAAAAAATTGACTTGCTTACACTTCCATTTTTTACAGAATTTTCTTAAAAATAACCCTTCAAACTAACATCCTTCCACCCCTTATCTCTAACGCCGCTCGCTCTTATCCCCTTGCCTTCCTCGCCACGCACGCATGTCCCTACTTTCTCGCTTTGCCTCGCATTACCAAACTCTGCCTCCGCGGCTTATACCTAATACTTATTTACTATTCACATTTACTTATATTTACTTCCTCCTCTATTTACAATCTTTCCTTCTCCATTCCTCTTCCTCCTTCCTTCTCTTCTTCTCCATCTTACCCAAGACTCCCTTCACCCATGCTACTGCCCTTTTGTCCCCCCTTTTATGCATCAATACCTCCATGCTTATCCCACTCCTTTCCACCTCTACGCACTCCTCCAACCAGTGCTCCACTCTAACCTCCCCCTTCCCACATAGTTCACACATCCTCTTTTCCCTAGCGAGCCAGAAACTAATAAAACCCTCCATGCACCCACATATCATCCTCGCTATAAGCTCCTTTCACTCCTTTCTCACACAAATATTGCGCTCTCGCCCTTGGCATAATCCACACATAGTTCCCATTAAACCTTGTCTCTCTTATTCTCTCTTCCCCTGCTGTCTTCTCTCTCTCCATGCTGTTTTTCTTAACCAACTCATATACCTTTCTTCCTTCCTCATGCATCCTTCTCACTTCATCCATCTGCAGTCCATTCGTTCTAAAATACCTTTCTCTTTCAACCCCCATCTGCCCACCCCTCTTCTATTCTCCTTCTCCCACCAACACTCCCTAACCAGCTTACTTCCCCCCTCTTCCAAAAATTTCTCCTCATATTTACACGCACGACTCCCCGCTAGAATCCCTACACTCGTTCTCCCCGTCACCCTCCTGACAATATAATTAGGCGTGTTCCATGCCAGCCCCAGTGTCCACTTTACATACCTCTCCTGTGTCCTATTTACCTCTTCGCTTTCCTTTCAGCCCCACACCTCTACTACATACAATAGCACACTCATCACTAGTGAGTCAAACAATTTCATTCTCCTTCCAAAATCATCTGCGAATAACTTCTTTCCCAACCCCCACACCTGCCTCATCACCACATTTACCCTCCTCACTCTCTCTTTTATGTGACCATCTGTACAAATAGTGTAACATAACATAGTCAAATTTTAACCAATTCTAATTAAGGAAAGCTCATTACACGCGGAATTAAACTCGCTTTCAATATATTGTCAGCAACAAGTTATCAGGTTTGAAACATTTTAATGAAATTGTTGTTAAAGTTGACAAAAATCGGGAATAAATGATGAACCAAAATAATAACATTTGTAACCTAAAAAGAAAAATTTTCAATAAAACAGTTGCATTTTTCAACCAAAAGAAAATAAATTTTCAACAAACTAGTTAAATCTTTAACCAATGAAATCAATTTTCTACAAAATAATTTAATTTTCAACGAACGAGAAGAATTTTTAACAAAAAACCTTCACCAAAATAATTGAGTTTCCTACCAAAAAAGATGAATTCTCAACGAATAATGTTAGAGCAGATATATCAAACAAATAATGACTTTAAAATTGTTGAATTGGCAACCAGATAATAAAATTCTTAGCTAAAAGTATAATCGTACTCTGACTAATTTTTTATTTTCCCTGATTATTAATATTCAAATATCAGGATCTTAATCATACAACCTTTTGTAAACAGGATAAAACAATTTCAAATTAAAAACAAAAAATTTGATCTATTACTATACTTGGCAGTTATTTAAAGTGCCTCTTATAGAAATTCCCTGATTTCTAGGTTTTCCCTGAACTGCGACCAAACTGTACAAATAACGTAACAACTTAGTCAAATTTCAACAAATTCTAATTAATGAAAGCTCACTACACGCGGAATTAAACTCGATTTCAATATATTGCCAGCAAACTGTTATTATATTTGAAACATTCTAATGAAGTTGTTGTTAAAGTTGACAAAAATCGGGAATAAATGAGAATCTTTGAAATATTTTCGATAATAGCATCGCGATGTTCACCGTGATAAATTGAACAATCCATTGTTAAAAAGGTGTGTTTTTCTATTTTCAAACAAAACTGAAAATTAAAAATCAAATGAAAATTACCAAAAAACGGTTCAGCAGAGGAAATTTAAAAACCTATTTTTTCTCTGAGAGAATAAAAATTCCAGGACCATGAGCAAAATTCAAGGTCTCTTTCAGGTTTTCAAGGATTTTTAGGACGCTTGACATCCTGTTTATTACAATCGAATTTTTAAGCATTATTTTTTCTTCAAAAAGGTAACGTAGCTGGAACAAATACGACAAATGCTACATATTCAATTTCGTATAATTACTCCATTCTCTGATTTAAATCGCGAGTGCCATTGATTTCAGGCAATATAATGAGAACTTGGTTTCCGACAATCGACACATTCCTGAAATTTCGACTCTCGAAAAGTAGGAACAAAGGACAGAGATCTCCTCTAAACTTGCTTCGATAACGAACATCAAGATAAATCTAATTTTCGAATTTTCCAACACAATGTCGACTTTGCCATGCCCAAATTTCATTTTCATTCTCTGGCTACTCTTCTATATTTTTTATCGTTCAATCGATATATTTGCCCCAGCGAGTATTTCTATCGCATTCTTTTGAAGTTTTCAAATATTGGTTATCGGAAAAAAGATATTGGTCTTTGAAACCAAAGGTATTGTAAAAATTTTAATTTGAGTATTTTATCGATGCATACAATGTCAGCATGTCTACTTAATATATTTAAAATAATATCCTTACAGATTTCAATAAATAAATATACACACATTTTATTGAGAAAAAAATATTAATATTTTACGAGTCAGTATATTTTATTCAAGAATTCAAAATTATATGATTTCTGAATGTTGGCATTTAAAAAAAAGACAAAAAAATTCTTATAATCCATGTCAAAGGAGAGTCATCGACTTCGCTCATTTTTGGTTATTTTGTAGTATTCTGGGTACTAAATAGTGGGGCCAAAAAGCAATTGACGAACATTGTGAAAAATTTGTTTATTTTTATAGTAACAAGTTAATGAGTTAAAGTGCTACTTTAAGATTAAAAATACTTGGAGACTTTCGTTTTTTTTTTGTTTTTTTTTTTTGTTCAGGATATACTTACGTGATAACAATACTTAGTTACCTCCTTTAAAAAATCCGAAGTAATTGCTAATGCACAGGCGGAAAAAATATATAAACTTTATACATACACTCAACTCCCGATTCTGGGCCGCCCGATATTCGGCCGACTTCATTCTTGACTGCTTCTGGGGGGCCCCCCCCCTAAGCTTCCTTTAACAAGTACGTCTGTACGCTCGGACAGTCAGTGATGTATCAGAAGTTGTTTGGATCGCGCCTCTCTGGGCCTATACTGTTCCAAGGTCCGAGACTATATACACGGTCCTGAGTATTGACATGAAAAAACGCATCCGATTCTGGGCCGCCCAGGCCCGAGGCCGGCCCACAATCGGGAGATGAGTGTGGTGGAAAATTATATATAGTATTTCACACTATGTATAATTTTTCCGCCTGGATGATATAAACAAATATAATAATCAAATGGATACGTTAGCCTGACAGGCTCTTGACACTTCGTTCCTTTAACAAAATTGATAAAAAATTTGTCAGAAATAAATTATATGTACGACTTTTTAATGCCTAATACCTATTTTCAATTCGTTAAATAAATTTGATAAAGAAGTACAGATTTTCGTCAATTTTCAACCGGCAGATTTCGTTTTTTCAACAGAATCAATTTTAAATTACTTTTAAAAAATCTTCGCTTATGGTGCTTTATCAAATGATAATATTTGTTTATTTTATAAATAATTTCACAACTTCACTACTTGTCAATAAATGGATGTGCTTTTTTGTTATGAAATTGATTGCCAATGACTCAGAAAGCACTTTATTTATTAGAAGACATTGTCAGGCGACAATATTTGTTATTTATTTGAATACATTCTATAAAAAAGTGCTGACTTTCTTCAATTTTCAACTAGCAGATTTCGTATTTTCGACAGAATTACAATAAGTTGGAAAAATTCTTCACTTATGATACTTTATCAAAGAACAATAATTTTTGTTTCCTCATAGAGGAAGCTTTGTAATGGTAACATTTTCAATATTTTTAAATTCATTTAATTAAACCCTCCTCAATTTAAAAATTTCTAATACAATGTTCTAAGCAATTATCCGTGTGTGTGTGTGTGCATGTCACACTTTTTTGTGAACACGATAACTTGAAAACAGTTGCAGATAAATTGATGAAATTTGTAGGGCTTATTTTCACCACTAATATCTTGAAACTAACCGAAGGATTTCTAAAAATATTCATTGCATTTTTTTTAGCACTTAATAATATTTTAAAACTCGGTTTTTTATAGTAAAACTTTTTTCTTTAACATAATTCAAAGTTGATGAAACAACATAAAAGATTCCTTGGTTCGAGACGAATCGATTGACCTATAATATTAATACATTTTATCAAAGAGTGAGGAAGCTATCGTAATTTATATTATATTTAAAATCGATTTTTATAGTAAAATTTTTTTCATTCTCATAATTTAAAGTTGATGCGAGAATAGAAAAGATGTGTTGATTCGAGATGGATCGATGGACCTATAATATTGATACATTTTATTGAAGAGTAAGGGAGCTATGGTAATGCATAATATCTGAAAACATGGTTTTTTATAGTAAAACTTTTTTCTTTAACATAACTCAAACTTGATGAAACAACATAAAAGATTCCTTGGTTCGAGGAAAATCGATTGACCTATAATATTAATATATTTTATTGAAGATTAAAGAAGTTATGCTCATTTAATAATATTTGAAACATCTGTTTCAAACAGAAAAACTTTCTTTATCAACATAATTTAAAGTTGACGCATGAATATAAAAGACTTTTTGATCATTAGTTTTCAAATAGAGTAATTCTGAAAATTTTTTTGAAGAAATCATAAAGCAAGGAAAGGGATATGGTGCGACAGAACTATTCCCTTCCATTTTCCAGCTCGAAAAATTATAATTTCGAATCCAAAATTTGATTTGTCTGATTTGTCTTTTTACTAAATTTTTTTTTTATCATTTTGTAATATTGTATTTTTTGTGAATTTCTATTTTTAAATTGATGAAAATGAAGACTTTGGTTTGTCTATTATTCAAAAAAATCACTAATGCTTCCTCTGTGAGGAAGCAAATACATTTCCTAACGGAAAGCTAAGTGCTCGTGAAATGAGCACCATATAATCATAAATACAAACAAAGTAGAAACACTCGAAATCGAATTCACAGCTAGTTTATTATGTGAACAGTTTTATAAAGAAAATAATAACATAGTTAATTTTCAATAAATGAGTGTATTTTGTAAAGATTGAAAGACCAAAACGTTCAGAAGCACACGCACTGCAGCTAAAGCCACCCTAAACAGCCAAATTTAAAATCTTTATATAAACGGTTGCTCACTATTTGAAAAAAACGAAATCGCGGATATTCGGTAAAATTGTCCAAAAAAAAAAAATTGGTTTACTGATAAAATAATATAAGAAAGGCATATGGACAGGTTATTTAAAATTAATTCCGTTGGAAAAGCGAAATCTGCCTGTTGAAAATTGACGAAAATTTGTGTTTGTTCATGAAATTTATTTGAACAAATAAAAATCTGTTACCTAATAAAGTCTATTAATAAATAGGGTTCTTTCTGAGTCATTGGCAGTCGATATAGTAAAAAAAGTACCTTCCATTTGTTGACAAGTATTCAAGTTGTGAATATGTTCATATAATAAACAATTATTAATGGTTTGCAAATTATTATAAGGAAAGGCTTTTTCAAGTAATTTAAAATTGATTTTGTTGAAAAAACGAAATCCACAGGTTCAAAATTGACGAAAATCTGTATTTGTTTATCGTACACATTATTTATTTCCGATGTATTTTTGATCAATTTTGTTAAAGGAACGAAGTTTGTAGAGCGCAAAATGGCTAAGCTATACATTTATTTAATAAATTTGTTTATATCATTACCACTTACTCTGGATAAAAAAAACTAAGCATTGTTTATACATATCCCGAACAAATAATTGGAAATTAAAGTCTCCAAGTATTTTTAATTTGGAAGTAGCACTTTCACTCACTGATTTGTTAACATAGAGATAAAAAAATTTTTTTAAATGTTTTAATCTGCCAGATATTATTTGCATGATGTTTTGTATAAGTATAAGTAGTTGCGAAAACCGGGATCGTTCATAAAAAATGTCAACTTTGTTGTTAAACAAAAAAATAATGCAATTTTTTTAATCGGCTGCCGCAAATCTCATGTCACGTATGTTCCTCAGCTGCCATTGGGCAATTGTTTATGAGATATTAGTAAACAAATTTGATAAATAAATACAAAATTCCGAAAATTTTAATTGTGTAAGCATTATTCTTTCACATAAAATTATTTCTAGGCACATGCTAAATAGTTTATAGTCAAAATGAGTTAACACTGAATGATATCTGATATTTTTATAAAAAATTATTTTAAACAAATGCATGATTGATTTCCAGTACGTGATTCTTAGTTGAATCAAACCAGCATTCACCAACAATGATTATTTTTATGAATATTTATTATAAACAAATAAACATTTGAGCCGTTTTTCAATATAAAAGCTCCGTTTCTTCATAAGAAAGTATTACTAGAAACGTTGTGCATACTATTTGTCAAATAAAAAATATTTTATCAAGCTTTTTTAATTAAATTGTGCATACAAGTATAAGCATATTAACTTTTAATAGATATTAAACTTTTCAGGTATAAAGTGCGTTGGTGGTGAAGCAGCAGTCGTTTCACAAATTCAGGAAAATTCCAGAGAATAAATCTGTATGATTTATTGGACAATGATAACTGTAAATTAGAAATTATAGCCCCTAATAAATTTGATCTAAAAATATGTTAAGATAAATCTCGATTTAATTCGTGCAAGTATTTTATCCTCATCTGAATGGGTATAATGGTAATAATTTTAGTGAGGATTGGGTAAAATCCACTGGGCTTGATCACAGAGACATATTTATACAGTGAATGCGTCTATCGGATTTCCGAAGTGCCCTCCTGATTACTGAAACTTTATGCATTTTAGAGATAAGAATATTTCCATTTTTGCGAGAGAGGAAAAGCTTAGAAGATTTTCAATGCGTAGCATTTGAAACTAGAGATCAAGGAGTTAAGAAAACTGATCATTTTGATTAAGAAAGACTTTGAAGGCAAAAGTGTGAAAATTTATATTAGAAGATAAATGAAAAGTTCTTATCCTAATGCAATAGACTCTAAATTTGAACCAAAAAGTTGCATTTTTAACTAAAAAAGAATGATTTTGAGTAGTAGTAAATTACCAACAAAAGGGATGAATTTCAAACTAAAATTAAGAATCTTCTACCAAAAAATAAATTTTTAACAGAATAATTCAACCTTCAAATAAGTAGTTCAATTTTCAACCAAAAAAGATTCATTTTCAACAAAGAAGATTAATTTTGGATCCAAAACTATTAATTTTGAACCCAAAAAGTTGAATTTGTAAGCTAAAAATTAATTTCAACAAAATAGTTAAATTTTCAACCAAGCAGATGAATCTTCAACTAAAATTATAAACTACTAACAAAGAAATTAAGAGAGCATTTACATTCTCGACCAAACAGACCACAAAAAAGGAATTTTTAACAAAGCACTTCAACTTGCAAACATGTAGTTAAATTTTTAACAATAAAAAATAAATTTTCTGACGAGAAAAATTTTGTACCGAAAAATATGAATTTTAAACCAAAAAGTTGAATTTTCAACTAAAAAAGATTAATTTTGAACAAAATAGTTTATTTTCAACCGAACAGATAAATTTTTACCTAGAATGAGGAATACTTAACCCGAAAAATGATAAATTTTCAACCAAAAAGAACAAATTTTCAACAAAATCGGTCAACTTTAAACAAAAGAGATGAATTTTCCGCTAAAATTATGAATCTTCTACCAAAAATAAATTTTCAACAAAGTAGTTCAACCTTCAAATAAGTAGTTCAATTTTCAACCGAAAAAGATGAATTTTCAACAAAGAAGATTAATTTTCTACTCAAAAATATGAACTTTGAACCAAAACAGTTAAATTTTCAACTAAAAAAAATTAATTTTCAACAAAATAGTCAAAATTTAAACCAAACAGATCAATCTTCAACTAACATGATAAATTATTAACAACAAAAGAATGGTAACAGAGCATTTACATTTTCGACCGAACAGATGAATTCTCAACTAAAATAATATTAATCAAGAACCACAAAAAAATTTTAACATAGAAATACAACTTTCAAACATGTAGTTAAATTTTCAACAATAAAAAATGAATTTTCTGCCGAGAAAAATTATATACAAAAAAAAATATGAATTTTAAACCAAAAAGTTGCATTTTCAACTAAAAAAGTTTAATTTTCAACAAAATAGTTCATTTTCAACAAACAGATGAATTTTCAACTAAAATAAGGAATCATGAACCAAAAAAATGATTTTTTAACAAAGCAGTTTAACGTTCAAACAAGTAGTTGAATTTTTAACAGTAAAAACTGAATTTTCCGATAAGAAAAAAATTGTCTACAAAAAAGACATATTTTCAACAAAGTACATTAATTTTCAACCAAACAGCTGAATTGTCTGTTAAAAAAGATTATTTTTTAGCATTAGAGGTTAATTTTTAACCAAGTAGTTGAATATTCAAACGAAAAAAAATAAATAATTTTCCTACCAGAACATTAATTTTTTACCAATAAAGCCGAATTAAAAAAAAACATAAAGTTTTAACCAAATAGTTAAATTTTTTGCTAAAAAGATAAATTTGCAACCAAAAATAAAATAGTTAAATTTTCAATTTAAAAAAAAATAATTTTCAACAAAAAACAACGAATTTTCAAGAAAATAGTTCATTTTTCAATCATAGAGATGAATTTTCAACTAGAATGATGAACGTTCAACCAAAAAAGATAACTATCCAACAAAAAATGCACCAGTTGATATTCAAGCAAAAAAATTTTTTTTAAATCAAAAACAGTTGAATTCAACCAAAAAGATGAATTTAAAACCCAGATAATCTTAATTCCACCAATGTAGACGATTTTATCTAATCAGTTACATCCACTGACATAATCAGTAATTTTGAATTATCTGAACTGAAACTTTTAGTAATTAAATCAGTCATTTTCAGTGATCTAAACCGTAAATTTCAATGTGTTGTAATAGGTATAATGGCTCGGGAGCCAAAAATTCAGAAACTTTTATTTGCTGAAAATCAGTAACTTATAGTGACTGATCAGTAGAAATGACTGATTTAAATTTAAAGCGCAAGGAAGATAAGTGATAAATTATTCTGTATACAATTTTTCTTACTTCATCTTATTATAAGAAGATTTCGGTTTTCTGTAAAAATTTGCATGATAAATAAAAATTGAGAAAAGTTAAAGTAACGGATTAATAATTCAATTCATCCATTCAAAAAATGTTTTTAAATTTAAAAGAAATTTCTCATTAGAATTTAATTTTGGATGTTAAACAGAAATTTCAATTTTGATTTAATCTAAATTTAATTTCTCCATTTGCATTTAATAAGAAATGCAGTTTTTTCTCTACAGCGAAGGTAAAAAAAATTTAGATATCTAAATTTCTAAATGAACTAATGTAACTAAATCTATTTTTTTCTCAAGTAAACATCATTGATCAGTATATCTGTCACAAAATTAATTAGAATACTGATCAGTGTATTTTTCTTTATTTTATAAATAATTTTTTAAATTGCTCAAGTTTGAGATGGACTGTATTCAGTGAAGATTAGGGTGAGCTGAAAAAGAATTAGGAAATTCGAAATCACTACACATGAAAAAGAAGCGTATTAAGACACTAAAAAGATGTAATTTATTTGAAATCGATAGATATCCAGGTAGGTTACCCGCGCTTGAAAAAATGAGACGAAAATTTTTTATTTGCATATTTTTTTAATTTTCTGGAGTTTAAATTTGTTTACATTTCTGAAGTTTAGGAAAGTCTTCCCAATTTTTTTGCGGATTTTAAGCAAACAGTTTATGGGAGATAACTTCTGTTTAATTCACCCTTTTTCGGAAAAAAATTTGTAACACTAGTGTAAAGAGGCGAAGCATTTTTTCTAATGTACTAAAAGAAAATTTGCAAAACCCGGAAATCGAAATTGGAAATACAGCGAATTTTTAAAATTTCAGATATTGTTATTCACTCAAATTATCTCTATAACTTGTAGTTTAAAATTTTTCGGAGCATTTGTAGACTTTTTAACATAAAAATACACTACAAAAAAAACGCAGGAATTAAAACTGGAATTACAGGAAATTTTCAAAATTGTGAATTTGTTATTTAATAGAATTTTATCACGTGTATTTCCATGGTGAAAGACCACACGGATGCTCAGAAAAATATTTAAACCACAAGATATGGAAATAATTTCATTAAATACCAAAATCAGAATTTTAAAATTTCGCTACATTTTCAATTTCGATTTCTGGGTGTATTCGATTTTTTTCTATTGTATTTCTCTGCTAAAATAGTTGGAATATGTTCAGAAAAATTTCAATCCATACAATTTATAAAGATAATTTCATCAAATACCAAAATTGGAATTTTAAAAATTCGCTGTATTTCCAATTCCTGGGCATACAAAAAAGGATTCCGTAGTCTATTAGGACGTTAATTATTTCGTTCAAACCTCCCCCTCCCATACTTCCCCTCGCCTCACTTCACCCTTCTCCACCCAACTTCTTCATCCTCTACTTCCCCTCCTGTCGTTCTGCAGCTGACGCTTCCCTTCTCCATCCCTTACGTCCCCAACCCTGAGCTCCCTCATTTCTAATCATTTCCCCTCCTTTCCCTCCCCTTACTCCCCCTACTATCCCTCCCCTAATTTCCCTTCACTTCCACTACTTCCCCTTCCCTCATTTCACCACAGTTCCCTACACCTCCACCCCTTATTTCACCTACTTCCCTCTCCTTACTCCCCACCATTCACTTCACCTACGCCTCCAAGCTCATTTAACCTACTCGGCCTACCCTCGCTTGCCCTCCACTCACTTCTCCTACTTGGCCTTTCCATAATTTCACCTCATTTTATCTCACTTCTGCTACACCCTCACACTTATTTCATCTACTCCCCCTACCCGCACTTCCACTACACTTACTTCCCCTACTTCACCTTTCCATAATTTTCTCATTTCACCAACATCCCCTCCCCTAATTTCACCTTACTTTCCCTACGCCCCCACTCTCATTTCACCTTCTCCCCCTACCCTCACTTCCCCTTCACTCACTTCCCCTACTTCCCTTTCCCATAATTTCCTCTCACTTACACTCCGTGGAAAAAAGTACGACGGGCGGACAACCCGGCCGAAACATAAGGGTTTCTGCCCGGGGCTGCGAAACCCTAAAAACTCTGCAAACAAAACATATTTGAAACACCTTTTCAAGCTAAATTCCAACCCATTTCCAAATTAATTACTTTCATTAGAATCCCAATACGCTACTTTTTCGCGTTGTAACGATTTCACATTGCAGAATTTTTTATTGTCGACGCACCCTAGTGAAAATCCGTAAGAGAGTTGAGGGAGAGGGTTCGCTAAATATATTAAGTATCTTACATTTATAATAATACACAAATATATAGAAAGGGAATTGATTAATGTTTTTTCCAATAGATAGAATAGAGTTGATTAAAATTTCATTTTGTATAGTAAAATTATACATGGAGCGATAAGCGGATTATCATTACAAAAGATAAGATATTGCCCCATAAAGTATTGTTTTATTTGATATATAATTCACCCGTGATATCGGAACATTAATCAGACATTAGTAAATTTCCCGTACGACCAACCTGCTGAAATTCCGGTTAACAATCCCAGTTCATGAGAAACTTTTTGTCGATATCTGATGTTTGAAGTTTCGATTTGATTTATCTAAATAAAAAAATACCATTTTCACGGTTTCAAAATATCCTATTACAGAATTGATTGAAGAATTTAATCGGTTCACAGAATTCAGATAAATCAATTTTTGTACAGATTATAATGAAATCTCAGCAGGAAAAAAATTCTAAAAATATGGGATGATGATATAAAGTCTTGAAATTTGCAGTTGATTAGCTGTGTAGTGCGGTTGCTTCTATAATCGGAAAGCCCTTTGTTTTTTCTGAGAAAGAAAAAAATTTTTAAAACAATTAAGCATAAGTTTTATTGCTCATTGACACTACATATGCCACTTTTATAAATTAAAAATTTTCAATTTGCTTCAAGAATTATTATCTCCGTGCGAGTTTTCGTTTCGGAAATGACACCTGACTTCTCTCTTGTTATTAACTTAAAATAACGAATCATTATTTCTAACTCTAAAATTTACCATAATGCACAGAAAGGATCAAAGAAATTCATATCCTTTTTGCAGATTTTTTAAAACTTATTTTTGGGGACTAACAGTCATTCGAAGTTGAGTATTCACTCATTAGGAAATAATTGCTAATCGGCTGAAAATATCAAAAATCTGTATCAGTATAGGGAAAACTTTCATCTACAACATGCACTTTGTCCTAAATTTTTAGAATTTTTTACCGCTGAGATTTTCACTATAATCTGTATAAAAATTGAAGTATCTAAATTTTTTGGACAACTTGACTACTTTTTAACAAGTGAATGTAGTTTTTTTCACGAAATTGACTGCCAATGACTCGGGAAAGACCGTATTTAGTAGGAGAATTTTTCAAGTGACATAATTTGTGATTAAATTGAATCAATTTTATGAACAAATACAGATGCTCGTCAATTTGCAACCAGCAGATTTCTTTTTTTCAACGGAAATAACTCTAAATTACTTGTACATATGTCTTCCTTAAGTTATTTTATCAATGAGCCAGAATTGTTATTTTTCTGAAAAATTTTACTCAAAAATCCGCGTGGCCTTATCTGTGGCGCTTGGGCTTTTGGATGTAGCGGTCTTTGAATCTTTACTCTGTATTTATATTTTTACATGAATTTCATTCAAATAAATAACAAATTTTGTCGCCTGACAAAGTCTTCTAACAAATAATGTCCCTTCTGCATCACTGGGAGTTGATTTCTTAACAAGAAAGTACATCCATTTGTTGAAAAGTAGTCAAGTTTTGAATATTGTTTATAAAAATGTTCATGAAATTGTTGATTAAATAAACTTTTATTATTCTTTAATAAAGTAGCATAAGCGAAGGATTTTTCCAAGTAATTTAACATTGATTCCGCTGAAAAAAATAAATCTGCCGGTTGAAAATTGACGAAAATATTTATTTATTTATCAAACTGATTTGAGCAGTTGAAAATTGTTATCAAGTATTAAAAAATCAAACATATTATTAATTTCCAACCAATTTTTTAGAAATTCAGTTAAACGAACGAAGTGTTTAGATCGTTAAATAGCTAAGATATGCATTTGTTTAATAACTATAGTTTATGACATTGACAATTACTGTATATTTTTAAACAATAGCAAATAAGTGTTATTTTTAAATACATCCTTGAAGAAAAAATTGCAAAATATTTAATTAATTAATAATATTTTTTTTTTAATTTTGTAACCTGCCACTGTGAGCCTCAACCATATATGTAAAAATATAATTGCATTTTACGTATGTCAAAAAGTCTACATAATTTTTTCTTTAAATATTTTAAAGTTGGAATCTATCCGTTTAAATCTATAAACAATAACTCTAATGGCAAAAAAAAACATTCTCTCCTATATAAAATCCATTCCTCCTTCGGACTTCTTCCGAGGAGGGTAAGGGAGGGGAAGTAGGGAAAATGAGGTGAGGGAAAGTAGGTGAACTAGGGGAAATGCGGGGCGGGAAACTGGGGAAATGAGGAGGGAGTGGTGGAAGCGAGGTGAAACGACGAGAGGGGAATTAGGTGCAATAAGGGGAAATGAGGGAAATCAGAAAGGAAAAGTAAGGAAAATGGGAAGAAGTAGGGGACGTGAGAGGAACTGAGAGGAAATTCAGAGTGGGGAAGTGAGGCGGAAGTAGAGGAGGAAGACGTTGGGGAAGGGTGAAACGAAGGAAGAAGTGTGGGGTGGGAAAGCAGGTAGTATGTGGGGGGAGTAGAGGCGGGAGAGTATGAGAGGGGGAGATTTGAACGACTTAATTAACTTCTTAATATGCTACGGAATCCTTTTTTGTTGGCTCGTAGCGCCTACTTTGACTAATGTTTCAATTTCAAATAACACTTTCTAAACAATAATTTAAAATAAGTAAAACGAAAAATTGAATGTTACTTTTTCAAAAAGGGTTCTATACTTTTTTCCTAAAATATTTAAAACGATTAAAAACTATCTAACAGTAATAAACAATGAAGAAAAGACGAGTGCAAAAACCCTTAAATAAACTTGATGACAAAAAACGACTTCCTTCTGTACCAAAACCTCTATATGTAAAACGCACAGTTTTGAATTCATCTCATTCTTATATAATACTTTTTTACTCAGTTCTAAGACAAAATAAGAATTCCTTTCTGACGGCATGAGCTGCGCGGTGAATCTCGACTCTGGAAGAGTCCGGATGTTAAGCCATTTAGAGCGCGGATAGCACTCGGATGGGTGACCATTTGCGACATACGACAAGGTTGTGTATTCACTGAGTTTAAACAAATGTCGAGCGGTAGGTTTCACGCTAAGAATGATTGTGTGAATTCGATAGGCTTGCTTGTATGTCTACCTTCAAACTCGACTGCCGAAAAATCGGTTAAACAAAAATTCCTCTTGACATATTGGGATGTAACCATCTTAAGCCTGAGACAAAAATGAAGTACACTGCCTAAACAATATTTTTAAATATGTAAAAAAAAGTTTTCCTGAATTTGAATTTTACATATTTCAAAAAGGGCTCGATACTTTATTTTCTTTTTGCGTATAAATCACTCTAAAATGATTTAAAAAGTATTCTGTAAAGAAAAGTCGAGTGCAAGAACTTTCGAGTTGAAAATGATTGAAGTTCACCGTGCTGCTGGATATTACTGGTAGGAAACGTCTTTACTGATTTCATGATGTTGTACATGAATATTAGTAGTTGTAAAAAATAGGATCGTTTAAAAAATAATAAAAGTGAACTTTGTTGTTAAAAAAAAATTCAGAAAACAATTCAGGAATGAGCTCTCACAAATCTTTTTGAAATTTAGTTAACTTTCATTTTGATAAAATGGTTATATCAGATCAAAATTGATACAGTTATTAATCAAAATTGTAAGCTCTAGACTAACTTCTTCAGAAAAACTTTTTTTACCTAACTGTATAGGTATGTCCGTCCGTCGTACATTTTTCCCTGGAGCGGAGGAGGAATTGAGAGAGGGATAGGAGGGGGTGGGAAATAAGAATTGAAGAAGGGAACTGAGGTTTGGGGAAGTGAGGGAAGCAAGTGTGGGGAATGGAAGTAAGGAAGTGTGGATAGTTGAGGTGGAGGTAGAGAGGTAGACGTAGATGTAAAGGGCAAGTGAGGGAGGAGTGGGAGGTGAAAAGACGAGGGTAAGGGAGAGATGAGAGAGGACGAGTTGATAAGATAAAATAGGATAGAGGAGCCGAGAGGGATGAGTAATATGGGAAGGTGGGAGATTTAAACGACTTAATTAAAGTCTTAATAGACTACAAAACCCTTTTTTGTATATGCATGGCGCCTACTTTGACTAATTGTTAAATATCATTTGTCTCAGAGTTGGGGAAGTAAGTGTGAGCTATTGGAAGAGAGGTAGAGAAGCGAGGGGAAGTAAGTGTGAGGAAGGGTAGTATGGTTGGGTGCGTGAGGGGAAGGAGAGTGAGGAAGATGACTGTGTGGGTAGTAGATGTAGAGGTAGATGTAAAAATGGAGAGGGAGAGGGAGAGGGAGAGGGAGAGGGAGAGGGAGAGGGAGA
>CAKNYM010047922.1:42736-86665 GCA_932195095.1 Andricus curvator
AGGGAGAGGGAGAGGGGAGTGGGTGATAAGGTAGGATTGGACAGGAGAGATTTGAAGAGATTTGGACAACTCAATTAACGTATTAATAGGCTACGAAACTCTTTTTTGTAGATGAATGGCGCCTACTTTGACCAATTGTTAAATATCATTAACCTCGGAAAATAATTCTATCATTCAATTATGAAAGAAATGTTGTTTCTAAAACACAAAAATTTATTATGTTACTGCGACGTAGATTTCTACGATATTTTCAATTCACTCTGAAGAATATATTATGTAGAAGTAAAGCGAATCAATTTATTTACATCCGAGAATATATTTTATGTATTACACTGTAGAGTGGTGTACGGATAAATTTAATGCGTTCAACTGTAAGAGCTTAATCGTTCGTATTGGATGAATAATTGTTGTGAACGTTGCCCTATAATCACCAATCTAAATGCATCGGTTTCTAGTATTATCCTCACCAACAGCGTTTGTCGATACAATCGATTAATGCAAAGTTGGAAGTCTTTGTAAGAGTTCGCTGCATTCGAGATATTTGTACTCTTACTGAATTTCTTTTTACTTTACTTTTTGCACACTATTGACATTCTGAAGAATATACTTAGGGAATTGAGAATTTAATTGCACGAACTTTCATTACGCTTGAATACTTTTTATTGAAATCTAGTTGCCAATGTTATATGTACTATAAAAAAAGAGTTAATTATTTTTTAATTTAGTTTTTAGTCGAATACGCCTAACAAGAGAAGACTTATAAGTTTTAGATTTTTTTTTGATTCTCCATGTTTCATTGTAAATTTCCATAGAGTTAACATATTGGCATGCTTTTTTTAATACAGGTAATAACAGCTTCCTACAGTTACATAAATGTTACACTGAAAATCGATTTTTCTACATGTTGGTTGAAAGTTGGCCATATTAGAAAGAGCGTGATCAAAATTATAAAACATCCCTAACTATTTTAGGGTGTATCGTGTTTTGCTGAAGAGGCCACATTTGGGTGATCTGAAAAAATATATTTATTTTACTTTTTAAAGTCGCACACCCTTATTTTTTTGTTTTGTGAAAAAATGTCCTTGTTTTTTGAGAATCTTAAAAAAATGAATAGAGGTATGGTGCGACTTTTAATTTTAAAAAGAATCTCAAGAGCTTCACAGAAGTGACGTAAAACTATCGTGTGAATAACACAAAGGCTAAACATTTTATTTTATAAATAAATTCAACCTCAAGTTCGCCAAAACTCACCTCTTAAGACACTATAACGTAATTTTTAGAATTCAAAATGAAAATTTCGAATAACTATTTATTTGTTAAAATGTTTTAACAAGTTAAATTCAAGCTTAATTTAGATTTTAGGCATTTTACACTGCATGAAAATGTGGTTAAGATTAATTTTCCTAAGATTTTTGAGAAAATTCAAACCAATTTTTGAAGAGTTCACAAATGATCAAACATAATCTAAAAAACTTTAAAGGAATTTTTTTATTTTACAGGATTTTACCATATTTAAAAGAAAATTCAAGAGAGTTTAAAAGATATTTAGGAATTTTAGAAGATTGGAAGGAACTTTAAAATATTTTATAAATCTCAGAAACTTTTCAAATTGTAAAATATTTGTAATAACTTAACAACTTTTAGAAAATATTTTTTATCAAAATTTCTAGGGGATGGCTAAAAAATCCGAAAAAAATACAATTTTGGACACTGGAAAATTCTCACAAAACAAAATTTACGAAATTATTTTGCCAACAATTTACAATTTCCGAATTGGAAACTTCCCAAATAATCAAATTTCCGGCAAGATGTGATATTAACGAATTTTAAAATTCCCCATTTAAGAACATTCCCGAATAAAATTGCCAATATTATGAAATATCGGACATTGTAAAATGACCGACACAGGGAAATTCCTTAATTATGAAATTCCCGACTCTGGACAATTACAATTTCTTATTTTATTATTCATTTATTATTTAACCAATTTTTTAATTTTTTAGATTCGGGAATTTTTTAATTTGATAATATTACAAACGCTCAGGAATTTTATCATTCAGCAAATTTTTCTATTTAGGAATTTTAATTGTTCGCAATTTGATCATTTCCAGAATTTTCTATTTAGAATATTTTCTTTTTCGAAAACTGTACAGTGCCGAGAATTTCATTTTTCGGGAAATTTCGTAATCCCGCTTTTAGAAATCTTTTGAAATATTTCGAAATCTTTTCAAATTTTATTGAAAAATTCATTTTTTTTAAGAATCTTAAGAGAATTTTTTTATTTACTTGAAGCAATTTAAGATTCTTAAAAGGCTTCTTAAATTTTTTTCGAAATCTTTAAAAATGTTCATTGCGTTTTAAATATTTTGAAATCTTTTCACATTCAAAGACAGTGGAATTTTCAACAAAAAAGTTTATCTCAAACCAAGAAAGATGAATTTGCAACCAAGAAAGATTACTTTCCTACCATAAAAAAGAATTTTTCATCCAAAAGGAGAAATTTTTAACAAGACAGTTGAATTCTCGACCCGGAAATATGAATTTTCAGCTACAAAGGTAATTTATAACCAAATAGTTTGATTTTCAAATCCAAAAGGTTTTATTCACAAAACAGTTGAATTTTTAATCCATGAAGATTAATTTTTAACCAAATAATTGAACCTTTAACCAAAAAGATGAATTTTCAACAATAATTATGACTCTTCTACCATAAAAGATGAATTCTCTACCAAAACACAAATTTGTAACCAGTTGAATTAAATGAAAACAAAAACAATTTTCAACACAAAAGTTAAATTTTCAAGCAAAGTGGTGAATCTTAAAAAAAATTAACAAATTTGTTTAACTTTGGACCAAAAAGTTGAATTTCCAATAAAAAAAGATTAATTTATAACTAAGCATTTAAATTTTTAAGAGAAAAAGGCGAACTGCGTACAAAACTATTGAATTTTCAACCAGGAAATAAAATTTTTTAACAAGAAAGTTCATTTTCAACCCCAAAAGTTGAAGTTTTCTACCATAAAAGATGAATTTTTTACCTACAATGATGAATTCTGAAACAAGAAGATTATTTTTCTATCAAACAAAAAAAGGTCAACTAGTTTAGTTTAACCAAGACATGTGAATTTTTAGCAAAATAGTTGGATCCTCAACCAAAAATATGAATTTTCGACCAACAAGGTTGATTTTCTACCCAAAAAGATGAATTTTCAACAAAATACGTGAATTTTCTACCAAATAGTTGAACGTTCAACCTATAAAAGATACATTTTTAACCAAAAATATAATAGTTACATTTTCAGATAAAAAGATTAATTTTTAAAAGAAAAAAATTAATTCTCAAAAAACAGTTTAATTTTCAAATAAAGAGGTGGATCTGAAAAACTTATTTTTAACACAGTAGTTGAACTTTCAATCAAGTAGTTGAATTTTCAATAAAAAAAATTCATTTTTCATCAAATAATTTAATTTTCAACCAAATATTAGAACGTTTGCAAGCTGAAATCCGAATTAAAATTATAATAGACTTTTCCACCAAAAATAGTTTGATTTTCTTAATGGGTTCTTTTAATTTCTTGACAACAGGGGAAAAAAGAAGAATTCTTTAAAAGGGGGAAAAGAGGGGAATAGGAGAAAAAGTGTGAAGTCTGAAATATGTAAGTGATTTTAAAATTTATTAAGTCATCATTGAACTGTACCATTGCAGTGCCATCTTTCGCAAAATTCACAACCTTTGTTTAAATTTATCATTAGGAAACGTACTAAATGTTATCTACGTTCGAAGCGTTACTCCTGTTACCGACAGTTGTTTTTGTTGCGACGCCCTTCCCCCTCAAACACACTGATAATGTACAACAATCTTGTCTTCTACATTAGAGTGACTTTTTGATGCCTAGCGTATAGGACAATTTTTTGAAAAATAATTTTTTTTAAGGTAATTCCTTTTTACTTAAAAATATCTTTCTTAGATCAAATTAAATTGCAATGCTTAAATTTCGCGGTCAATACACAGTAAGCGTCAAACAGTATTATTATTATACCATTAAGCCATTTCCCTTTCGGGGTAGGCGTGACTTGCTCGGTTGGAAAATAGTATTGGGTATATGGGTGTATTGGTATAGAGTATATAGGTACAAGTTAGATAGGTATACAGGTGTAAAGTAGATAGGTATATAGGTGTTAGGTATATATGTTTTAGATTGATCTGGAATTCTCGTGTCATTTATTCAAATGACACGTTTATTCCGCAACACTGCTCCGACCCAGGTTGCTGATCAATCTCTCTAGCGATCACCCCAAGTGAAGAGCCTCACAAAATTGTTATGTGTGGTTCCCCACTTGGGCCCATTAGAATCCAAGGTCTTTGTTTCAGGCTTCATTCATTCTATTGTCACTCTGTTTACAAACTATTTGTCGCCACACTTTTCTGTCCTGGCATACTACTCTAGCTTCCTTCACGTCCATGCATTTTTTCATGCAAGCTCTTGTGTTTCTATGGCTTCTTACGTCTCTTCGGATTAATGTCTCATTTACCGATTCTAACCATTCTTTCGGCGGTCTACCTCTAGGCATTCTGCCATTTACTTTACCTTTGTACACTTGTTTGGTCAATTTTTCATAATAAAGGTAAACGTGTTTATGATTTGCCATACAAAACTATTGCATATTTAAAAATCAACTTTAAACATATTGTCCGCATGTTTATCGAATTTTTCTTTTATGCTAGTATGAATCAAAAAGTAATCAAATTTATATTAAAAAACACTTTTTTAAGTGCCTTTTAAAATTTCTAACACACGTTAGAAATTTAAAACGTTGCTTACTTTGTTTTGCAGCATCTATGCTAAGCAGGTTTTACGTAAATAATAAAAATAAGTATGTCACTTCTTCTATGTGATTTTATCAATAAAATTTGAATTAACACGAATAAAACAAAATTATTTTTGATAATAAAATAAACTGTCTTATACAATTTTATATTAAGTGAGCAGCAAAGAAAATTCAGTTAATTATATTTCCGCACTTAATCATCATTAAATTCGATGTGAAAGCATCAAAACTGTTTGAAGAAATATTGACATATGTTAATAAATAATCTTAAAAATTTTTTGCAGGACGCTTATATTGTTTTATAACAGGACGCCACCATCTTGTCCAACCTTCCGTTGATGGACAGGTATGCACTTACTGTATTTTGATTTCTTATTACAGTTTCAGAATGCACTTACTTGGTTTTGAATCTTAAAATATTGCCATAAAAACACTAATATATGAAATATTACTGTGGACAAGCATTATTTACGTTAAATGACACCTGATAACGTGCTTAACTCAATTTTGAAAAAATAGCGCTTACTGCTTTTTGACCGCGCACAGCCGTATGTAGTCAACTATAAGAATGTTGAGCAAACTGAATACAAGCATGAACAACATGGGCCTTAAAATTAATGTGAATGAAACAAAAATTATGTCATTTGATGGAAAAATTGTCCTAAATGATGAGAGAATAGAACAAGTTGATGAGTATACGTATTGCTTGATAGCCTATTCACTAATGACGGAAATTATTATACATAATTCTATATTTATACAGACTGTACTGTACAGTAGCGAGACCTGGGCCTACCGGAAAAGGATAAGAGTAAAATTAACGCCACAGTTGATAGTGATAAGAACGAAGTTAAAGACGCCTTCTGGGATAGTTCATATGATACTATAAGTGCTGGCGATCATGGCGAAAGAATCATTATACTAGGGAGACATGAACGGATGGGTAGGCGTCCAGCGTCAAGATGAAGATACAGAAAGATTGCTAGGCAATTTTGGGGATCCAACAAGAAAAAATGATAACGGGAAAATATTAGTTAGCTTATGCGGAGAAAAGGGCTTACTCATTACAAACACCTGGTTTACTCATGAAATGATCCACGTACACCTGGTGCAGAGGAAATACCCACAGTATAATTGACATCGTTACTGCGAATGAAAGACTAAGAGAGCTAGTAAAAGATACAAGAGTCATGAGGGGTTCCGAATGCAATACTGATCATTACTTTCCAGTCTCCAAAATGAACTTAGGTCAGGGATGGAGAAGAAAGAGAACCAAAAAATGAAACAAACGCGAATCAAGATTTAAAATTTACAGAAACCGGAAGTGCGAATAGATTTTAAGAAGAAGATAAACGAACGTATAGATAGGGTAAATTGGGAGGCGCTTATAAGCAATAAAGATATAGAGAGCGCATCACTATGTTACGGGATATCATTTTTAAAACTGCGACCGAAGTGTGTGGTACGGCGGTTGCAGGAAGAAAGTCTGGTGATGCGTGGTGGAATGGTGAAATTCAGGCAGCCCGACAAGAAAAGAAAGAAGCGTATCTAAGACAATTGAACATCACAAGCCTTAGCGATGAGGAGAGAAATAGACTTGAAAATGATTAGAGAGGCAAAAAGGAGAAAGTTAAACGACTAGTCAAGGAAAGTGAAGATAAAATCAGAGCAGACGGAGAGAAGAAAATACAAAACGACTTTGAAGAAGCAATAAACTGATATATAAATCTATGAAGGGGAGTAAACGTACAGAGTTTGTCAGCATGAGAAGCAGCAAAAGTGAAATGCTGTGTAATACAAACGGGATAATAGACGCTTTAAAAGACTCTTTTCAAGAATTATTAGGATATGAAGCTATAGAGCACCAAAACTGCGATGAAGAACATAATCCATTAGAAAACTCAATTGAGAAAATCTGTGTCACTGAGGTTAGGAATATAATTAAGAACTTAAAAAACGGTAAGGCTGCTGGTGTAGACAGTATTAGCGCTGAAATTCTTGAAGGAGGTGACGAGTACATACCCCACAAGTTGTACGAATTGATAAATTTATGTATCGAGATGGGAGAAGTATCAGATAATTGGAAAAAGGCTATTATCGTACAAATATACAAAACAGAGAGAGTTAATAGCAACTGCAATAATTACAGAGGTATCAACTTATTAAGTACCGTAAGTAAAATATACTCAAGAATACTTATTCGTAGGGTGATGGAAATATAACAGAAGAAAAGATATGGTAAGTCCGAAGTTCATTCATGCCAGGATGGTCATGTACGGATTAAATATTTAGCTTAAGACAGATCACAGAAAAAAATTTGAGAGTAGGAAAAAAAGTTTTCTGTGCATTTGTTGGCCTATAAAAAGCATTTGAGAAGATGAATAGAAGTAAACTTGGTGAAGTCCTGAAACGATACGAAGTCAATGGATGGCTCCTATAAGCAATAAAAACAATATATACTGGTAGCAAAAAAAGTGTCAGGGTTAATGTAAAACTGAGTGACTGGTTCGATATTATGCAAGGTGTTACACAAAGATGGATTATGTCCTCATGGCTATTTATTATATTCATGGAAAAGTGTCTAAGAATGGCCCTCTTCGACGAAGAAGGTGTGGATCTCGAAACAGTACGGGTAGGTGGGTTAGCGTTCACATATGATGAGGTTGTTATGGCAAAATCGATCGAAGACTTGCGAATAATGTTGAATAAACTAAATACAAGCATGAAGAGTATGAGCCTCAAAATTAACGTAAATAAAACGAAAATTATGTTGTTTGAAGGAAAGAATGAGAAAACAATATGTAACATTGTCCTAAATAGAACAAGTTGATAAGTACGTATATCTGGGTAGACTATTCACTAGTGACGGAAAGATAGATGGGGAGTTACAGAGGCGCATGAACGAGGGTAAGAAAATTATCGGTAGAGCAGGGCCCATTACCAGAAGTGAAAATATATTTAAAAAAGCTAAAATGGCAATACATTATTCTATATTTGTACCGAATGTGATATAGGGTTGCGAGACATGGACCTGTCAAGAAAAGGATAAGAGTGAAATTAACGCGATTGGCATGAAAGCTCTGCGCATAATATGCGGGAAAACACTGATGGAGAAAGTGAGTAATAAGATGGTTAAGATGTTAAGATGGTTCGGACATGTTGAGAGAATGAAAGATGAACGACTGACGAAACAAGTGTATCAAGGTAAAGTAAATGGCAGTGTGCCCAGAGGCAGACAGCGGAAAGAATGGTTACAATGTGTGAATGAGATCCTAATTCGAAGAGACATAAGAAGCCATAGGAACACTAGAGCTTGTATGAGGAAATACATGGACGTGAAGAAATTCTAGAGAGGTATGCCAGGACAGAAAAGTGTAGGGACAAATATTTTATAAGAAATGCATAAAGAAGAGTGTCAGTGAAGTGAATGACGCCTGAAACAAAAGACCTTGGATACTTATGGGCCTGAGTGGGGACATTCCCATGATGACTTTGTGTGGCTCTTTACTTGGGGTGATCGCTAGAGAGATTGATCAGAAACCTGGGTCGGAGCAGTGTTGCGGACTGTTATTTAAATCAATAACATGGGAATTCCAGATCAATCTAAAAGTCTATACTCCCTCCTCCACATCCTCACATACCTCCCTCCACTCCCTTCCTCACCGAGTGAGTCACACATACCGCGAAAGAGAAATGGCTTAATGGTATAATAATAATAATATTGTTGTTTAATGATGATTATTTAACACGCGTTCACGTAATGCAATACTCAGGTACTTTTACTACGTACAAAATCAAGTGTGGCTCTAGGCAATTTCCTAGTTAAGTACAGCTATACACATCCCCATAAATTCTGTTAGCCCCTTGTATTCTGGAAGTGCAGCTAATTGCACCGCAATTGTAATTCCGTGTAATTGTGCTTAAAAGTTTCAAACTTACTTTGAAAGCTTTGAAAACTTGAAAAATTGATTGTAGTGAAGGCTTGTTTAATTATATGGGGAAAATCAAAATTTTTGAATTATTTGATTTTTAATTTACTGGAAAAAAAATATTTCAGATCAACATAGAACATTTTTTTCTATTCATATTAATTACTATAAATGTAAAAATAATTATTTGCGAGATGAAGATGTACGTTCTTATTTTCTGATTAGAATTATTCAAATTTATTAACAATCTTTTGATATAAGCCATCTACAACATTTTATGTCAACATAGCGATTTTAGATTATAATATAATTACTATTTTTTTATAATGATATAAATTGAAGAAATAATTACCAAAATGAAATCCTAATTTTACAGATTTTTTTGCGCACTTAGTTTTTATATAAGACTTATTTTTGGTAAATAAACATAATACCTCATTTATCCTAATAATGCTCATTTTTGTCATATGTTCACATTATAAGTTGATTTCATGAATTAATTTCAATAAAACATCAAATTTTGTCGTTAATGTATTGAGATTATATGTTTATAAATAAGTTTCATGTTGCAAACAAATTATATTAAAAATAGAATATTACCTTAAATTTATCTAATAAAAAGTAAGAAAAATATCGATTATTTTTCATTTTTCTACTAACTTCGCTTGTTGAAAATAACTTTTGGGTTACCGGATGACAAGGATATGGAATCACATTGTTATTATTTAAGAAAATTAACTTGGAGTAAGCTATCAATCAAGTGTTTTACAAATAAGAACTACATGTTTTTAATAATATTTCTTCATAGACTCACTTCCAAAATATACTTCTTCTGATAATAAATACGTGTTCAGGATGATACCGAATTATTGTAAGGTCTTTTTCAGACCAATGTCGTTGTCCTCCCTTTGCCAGGTAAAAAAAAATAATGAAAAATTGTTTCAAAATAAACAATTGGAAATTTACAAGTTCTCAATATTATGTCAATTTTCTGAAAATTCAATCTTTCCTGTGTAAGTTTGTATAAATACATTTCTTTATAAGACTAGTAGATACAGTAATAAGAAATCTTTAAAAGAGGTCCTAAATTGAACATTTTTAATACCTTCTTAAAAATTGAAATTTTCTTTATTTGTTTGGCGTCACTGTTTAGTACCGTGAACACTATCAAATAACCAAAAATGAGCAGAATCGATGACTTGAGTTATGATTTTGATATGGAACTCTACTTTGGCGTTTATCAAATGAAAGAGAAAAAAAAATTTACTTAGGGGGAGGGGGGAGGTGTTCGTATTTGTGACGTTAATCGGGGGAAGGAGGGTTGAAGCTTTGTGTAATAATCTGTGACGAAAAAGGGGAGGGGTGCAAAAGTGTTCAAAGTAGCGGGATGTATTTTTGAATGGCCCCTAACGCTTTTTTTTGCCAATTTTACATATAAAAGTTGACCAAGAAATTTTTTTAAAAGGTATAAAAATGATCATACACAGAAATTAGCAAAATTAAAGTTGCAGATCTTTAACTGATTTTATCCCCAAAAAGTTTTCATCTTAAAAAGTAGTTGAGAATACTTAATTATGTCGTAGAGATGGAATGGTCAGTAAATTCGAGCTGCAGTTAATTTTATATAGATACCCGTGAGAAATAAATTTTTTGTTGACATGCCATTGAGCTTAATACCCCGACTAGCAATAAGACTTTACCGTTGGAAAACAAATAACTAAACTTCAAAATGAGAATTTGTCTGAAATTCGTTATATGTTTTATCTCTCTATATCTGTATATACATATATGAATAGAACCATAAGGAAGATCCGCAAAACAAAAGCTCTTTAGTTGCTGGGTCTGTATTGTTATCCCCTATATGAATAATCAGCTTAGAATGATTGATGAAAATTACCTTCGATGAGGTTGCTATTTGCTAAAGGTCTACTAGTTTTGTTTTAAAAAGCGCAAAAGTTAATTAAAAGTATACAGATATAAAAAAGCTTACACTCTAATTATATCGTTTTTCCATAAAAGGAACTTGATATAGAAAAAAACTGCTAACGAAAAGAAAAAATTAAACTAGCAGAAATTGCGTCGACTAGAGATCTCTGCGATGTGGTTGGTAATATAATTTTCTTCGAAAAGTCGAGAGCAGCTGCCACATAGCTCAAGTGATTCGATTTCTGCCTTTTCTTACTTTTTATGCCATATCATTTCTTTAGATTCTTGATTATGTCCTACGGATGCGCTGCGAATTTTAAACAAACATTTTCCTATATCTTATTGGACAGATAAATGCGGCTATAAAGACAAAATTTATTCTGATAAATTACATATTGGGAGGTATGCTAAAGATATGTAAAAAATGATTTTATTTTAATATTTACCATTTTTAGTATTATTTTCAGTTGAAAATTGTTTTAAGAAAATAAATAAATTTCTCTTTCCATTTTAATTTATTATTTTCGTTCATATTAAATTTTAATCCTTCAGAGAAATTATTCATGCGAAATTAATTAAGATTCTTCTTTTTCCACTCAATCTGATAAAATAGATATTTCTGCTTGTATAGTATTATTAATGTTAAGATGGATATGATATTAATTTTGAGAAGATAAATATTGATCCTAGGGCCTGTACTAAAAAAAGGCTCTATTTGAAAATTTGATTATTATACATATACCTATATACTTTCATTATTCTTGCAAATCAATTTTTAATAGTTTCTGAATGCTTTTTAAAACAATCGATTCTTCACTTGCATTTGAACACATATATTAGAAATCATTTATTGCGATTACGATATTGCATGTACAACGATTCTATACTTTTATTTTAATTGTTCGGAAAATATTCCTGTTAAAAATATTTCCAAGTTTCCTGATCCCTTTTTAAGTGGCCTTTTAAACTTTACAATTTCAATAATTGGCTTCCAAGTATCGTAATTCTTAGAGATTATTACATGTTTGAACTATTTTCTTCAATATCTATTACGCCCTTATTTTAAAGTGTAAGTAAACACAGATTCAGTATAATTCATCTTCGAATTATTCATTATTACAATTGATAGAATATTATAAATTGTTGCAATAAAAAAATGGTAATTTTAATCAAACTTATTTCAAAAATTCAAGTAACTAGTACCTTCTGAAATTATAACGATCCTTTTGTATTTTTAATATTACTAATTGATTCCATATTCAAATAAATAGCAAAATGTTTTAAAGGTTCTGAATGCAAAACTTTTGAATAAGTTTCAAATTTTTATTCTAAAAATATATTCTTGCAACTTTGTTTGAATACCCAGTAGGGCTGTTACACTGTTACGGACACTAGACAACCTAAAAGATCAGGAATAGTCAGCGAATTTTGAATCTGCTCTGAAGAACCTTACATTTGACAAATTTTGACAATTTTCTAGAATTCTTTTAACATCATATATATATTTTATTGCTTATTTCTATATTTCAATCATATCCATTAGAAAGTTAAGATTGAAAGTTAATAATTTTAGAACTTGGATGAGATGTTGAATATTAAAACATTTTTGAACGATTTTTTATTTAAATGCATTATAAGTTTTCATTCCGAATAGAATTAAACTATTTTACATTAAAATAATTTAAGTCAATTAAATATTTATATACCGTAAAGCCTTTTCAAACGAACATAATCAAATATTTGAAATCTATTAAATCTAAAAATCGAGCTGAAAAGTATTTTTTAAACTTTGAATTTGAGATGGTTTTTTCAGCAGGTGTTATAGACAATTTTAATATTTAATTTTTTGAAATAATTTTAAATATTGGAATCAGAAGTATCTAAATGAAAATAATAATTTCAAGCAAGAATGTTTTTTATTTATAAATATTATACGTTTTTGGCATAATTGGACTTAATTCTAGCCTTAAACTAACTCTCATAATACTTAATTAAATTAACTTCTTTTGACAATGTTTAATTAAAAATTTTTTAAATGTTTTAAAATTTGTAATTAATTTATAAATTTCAATTTGAATTTATAAAATTAGAAAACGATCGCGCTATATGTGCGATTATTGAATATTTCCGTATTTTAAGTACTAAGTACTAAGTTGTACTTATTCCTTATAAGTATATACTAAACCTTATTATTAAAATAATGAGGGTTTGACCACTCTTGAAATCGTTTTAAACCTTTTACGCCTTTAGAATTTCTTGAAATACCTTAAAATCTTCTAAAACCTCATTAAATTCTGTAAATTTCTCTGAAACCCCATGAAATCCCTTGAAATAATTTTTAATATTTTGAAAACCTTCAAAATTTTATGTAATCCGTTATGATCAATTGAACATTTTTGAAGGCCCGTAAGTTTCCATAAATTTTTGTGAAATCCCTTGACATTATTTGAAATTCGTCTTCATTATTTAAGCCTGTTGAAACTACTTAAAATCCTTCGTTCCATTGAAATCTTCAAAAATATTCTGAAACCCTAGAAAAACTCTGAGATTCCTCAAAATATTTGAAACTTACTTAAAATCATATGAAACTCCTTGAAAGCTTTAAAAATAACTTGAGATCTTGTGAAATCCCTTAAAATATTTCGAAATACTTCGACAATCCTTAAAATCGTTAAAAAAATATTTCAGGGTCTCTAAAAATGTCTTAAAATCTCTTAAATTTATTTAAAATTCCTCATAATTTTTTTAACTTCTTGAAACAACTTGAAATGCTTAGTTTCTTTAAAATCTTTTTAAATATTATGCAATCCCTAGAAATTCTCTGAAATTCCTTAAAATGTTTAAAAATCACTTTGGAAGTTTTGTAATATACCGTGAAATATGTTGAAACCCATTACAAAATTTTACAAAATCGTTAAAATCGCTCTAAATCCCTTAAAGTCTTCTAAAATTTGTTCAAATCCACAAAAATCCTGTAAAATCCCTTAAAATCCTTTCATAGGCCATAAGGCCTCAAAAAATTCTTGGAAATCCCATAAAACATTATTGAATCACCTGAAATCCTTACAAAATCTTTGAATATCCTTGAAATATTTTGAAGTTACTTGCAATTCTTTCGGAAGTGCTGTGAAATCTCTTGAAATATTTTGATATACTTTGAAATCCCTAAAATATTTTAAAATACTTTTTATTTCCTGCAATTTTTTTTAAATCTATTAAAACTTTAAAATTTTTGTGATATGCCCTGAAATATTTTGAAACCTATTGAAAACGCTTTAAATCTTTTGAAATCTCTCCAAATCCCTTGAAATCTTCTTAAGTCCGTTAAAACTAAAAGATATTTTTGAAAATCTTTGAAATCTTCTACAATTCCTTACAGTCTCTAGAAATTATTTAAAATCTCTTAAATTGGTCTAAAATCTCTTGAAATCCGTTGAAATTTCTGGTGTGCACTAAAAAATCGAATGATCAATCCCTCGGTATTAAAAAATTAACGGCAATGAATAAATTTGTTTGTTTCATAAAATTAAGTTTTATTCTCTTACCAATAACGATCAAAAATTAAATTAGCAGTAATTGTAAAGAAACTTAAAGTTAACAGCGGCTATCGTTTTCGAATTTTAAAATTTGCTAACATAAGTTTTTTTAGATAGGACACAGAAGCTGTTTATGAAATTGTTCGAGCCTATTTACCGAATTTATAGGAATCAGACAAAATTGATGATTTAATCTTCACCCACAGATTGAGAACCAACTAGCTGTGCGAAAGGACGTATTTGAATTGACAACCCTTATGGATGTGATCTATCAAGGATAACATGACATGTCCATTAATGACCTAATTTAGTGAAATTATAATTACTGTCATTTCTGGACCATATATAAGAATCCTTACCAGTCTCATCCTCATTAATACAAATATCTTACCAAAAACATCTACGATACACAAAATTCCGCTAATTAAAAAGTTATAACTACAATCAACATACTTTTGAAATCAAATGTTGCCAACACATTCTAAAACATATCTTCATTTTTTATTGAATTGAAAAAAATACAGAAATAATCTTTTTAAAATATAATTTTGTTGATTTTTAATATATTTTCAAAGTTTCTGTAACTTTTTCAATGCAATTTTGGAAATTTAGATTTTTTACTTGGCAAACTTTAATTTCACAAACTATGTTGATTGTACTGAGAACTTTTTCTCAGCGGAATTCGTTGCATCGTAGAAGTTTTCTTGTGAGACTTCACTTCTTCTTTAGTAAAAATTTTTTGTAATTAAATACTTGTTTCAAAGTAATAGAAATATTTAATATTCAACAATTTAATTCATATGATTGCTATTGGTATAGAGACTTCTCTTGAAACTTTTGTACCAATCGATTCAATAGTGTAGGCTGTAAGTGTGACTAATTACTAAAAAATATTTCTTTTTTCATTAAAAATACTTGATCTAAAAAAATAATCAATGAATGGGAAATGTCTGAAAATCAATGAGGAATTTCGTTTTACACATTTAATATTATTTTATACTAGCAATCATGATTCGTGCGCTGCGATAAATTTGTTATTAGCAGTCTTCTCAATATAAATATTTCCGGGCGGCCTCTAAAAACAAAAACAATTTGCTGGTAATTTTTTCCGGTTGCCAAACATTTTTTCAAATCATAACATTTTAAAATTTTTTTAACTTTCATACTTGAAAAATGTTCACTTCAAATATTGAATACTTAGAACTACACAATCGAAGAATTTAAAGCATTAGAACTCTTCTAAATTTACACTATATAAAATTAAACTAAGATAACTTTTAATTCATCAAACAATTTTATCAGACCTTTTTCGAAATTAGAGTTCTTTTTCCTTGTCTGAAGATGCTTAGGTTATTTCCTTTAAGTATCGTCAGGTAGAAGAAATTGAAATATTATTATTTATTCTTAAAAATTAGCATTCAGAAGCGGACTGGCATTCAACAACCGTCCTGATAAAAGCCTAGCATACCGGCCTTAAAAGCCGTTCTACCCAATTTTTTGTTGTTGAAAAATTCAAAATATTTGAAATATTTAAAAGATTTTCAGGGATTTAAAAGGATTTTAACAGATTTCAAGAGAATTTGTGAAGCTCCTCGCCTCGGTTGATTGCTAGAACCGAGTGAGCCAAGCTTACCCCGAAAAGAATACGGCCTAATGGTATAATAGTAATAATAAATAATGAAGAATCGGAAAGGATTTCAACTGCTTTTAAGAAAATTCATCGAATTCCCAAGGATTTTTAATATCTTAAGGAATGTTCAAAAGAATTTAAAGATTTCATAGCAGCCCAAAGTATTGTACAAGAATTAATGGAGGGATCTGATATTATTTCAAAGATTTAAAAGGCTTTTCAGAGAATAAAGCGTTATGGGATTGCAAAGAATTTCGTTAACTTTATAAGGATTTTGAATGATTTCATAGGATTTAAAAGGTTTTAGGTTTTGTTGAAGATTTCAACAGACTTTAGATAATGGTAAAGATTTAAAAGGATTCTTATGGGATGATTTTAAGTGATTTTGAACGGATTTCAATAGATATAAAAAAATTCTAAACGTTTTATAATATTTTTATAAATTGAAAAGAATTACACATGTTTTCAAAAATTTCCTTGAATTTCAAAAGATTTGAAAGGATTTCATAGGATTGATAAGATTTTAGGATATTCCAAATAATTCCAAGGGATTTCAAAGAATTTCCAAAATTTACCAATTTTTCAAAGGATTTTAAATGGATGTTGGTATTTTAATAAACCGAGGATCTCAAAGGATTTCGTAAGGCTTCAAATATATCAAGAGATTTCAAGAAATGTCATCATATTTCATGTAATTTCATGGGATTTCAACGGATTTTAATATATTGTAATGGATTCTAAAGAATTTATTCCTAAGAACTGAGAATTTCAAAGGATTTGAAAGATTTGAAAAGGTTTTCAAATATTTTCAATGGCTTTCAAGAATTTTAATTAATTTTTCAGGGATTCCAAAGGATTTCAAATATTTTAGGGCATTGAAAAATATTTCGAGGTATTTTCAAGGATTTCAAGAAATTTTCAAAAGATTAAAAAAATTCAAAGGAATTTCCAAGTATTGTAATGATTTAAAAGAATTTTGAATAAATAGTATTTTTTAAGGATTTTAATGGATTTAATAAGATTTCCGAAGATTTTAATGATTTTCAGGAATTTTAAAAGATCTCAAGGTATTTCAATCAATTTTCCAGGACTTCAGGAAATATTACATTTCATCGAATGATTTGTTTTTACATAGTAAAATTTCAAAATTGGAAACATCCAAAAGTGATTAGGTTCATATTTAATGCCCGTAAAAATGTCATAATTCTAAAAAAAAACATTCAGAACTGTACATTTTAAGTTATTTATAAAAATTAACTAAATTGCGCATTCAAATCTATAATTTTAAGTTAGTATCAAATGAAATTCGAAGTGTTTGGATAGATTTTATTGTTAAGCAATTAGATTTCTGTAAGAAAAATTCACTGTCGTTTTCGCCGTCAAGACTGAAAATTTTTTAATATTGTAAACCGCCAAGGATTAATAACTCTAAATTGAAAATTATATGATTTCTAATTGTAAGCTTTAAAACTAATGAATTCAAGGTTAATTGAACCGTAAAAAATTAAATACTTCAAAACTTAGTTTAAAACTGAAGTATTCTTAAATTAGGATAATGAAACTAAGTTATTAAAAATTAATAGTTTTTAGATTGTGCATCACGCTTTTTAAAATTCGCCAGTATCATCTATCGCGCGCTATGCGCGCGTGTAGTGTCTCCGTTTGATATGGTAAAAATTCGAAAAGAATTTTGAATATTTCAGATATGTCAAATCAAAATTTCAAGAAAAAATTAATCTTCAACCGAATAGTTGAATTTTCAAGCCAAAATGATGAACTCTCCACGAAAAATTTAATATTTGACATTTTAATCCAAAAAGATTTTTTTATTAAATTAGAAATAGTTGAATTCATGAAAAAAGGCAAATTCTGAACAAAATATTTGAATCCTCAACCAAAAAAGTTTAATTTTTAAACAGATGTATTTTTAAACGAAAAGCATTAGATATTTTCCAAAAAAGACGAATCATCTACAAAAAACGTAAATTTCTGAACCCGAAAATATGAATTTTCCACAAAAAAGTTAATTTTATATCAAATACATGAATTTTCTATCAAGGAAATAATTTTATTTTATGAAAAAAGACCAATTTTGAAATGAAATGATCAATCTTTGACAAAAAAAAAATGACTTTTTAACAAAGTAGTTCAACTTTTAACTAAGTAAATGAATTCTCAACCAAAAAAGATAAATTCTCAACAAAAAATACAATAGTTGATGATTGAACTGAAAAATATTTTTAATTTTGAATCAAAAAGATTTGAATTCATCTGAAAAGACGAATTTTTATCAAAATTGTTGAATTTGCAACTAATAAAGATTTTTCATTCCAGAATAAAAAAAAAATTAGGCAAAATATAATTTGATGGAAAAAATAATTGTCAATATAAAATAAAAATTTAGAATAACTATTTATTTTTCAATTTTCTTTGTTGTTTTTCGTATAAAGGTTATATAAATATAATTTCCTTAGGTTTCTCGAGAAAATTCAAAAAGATTTTTGAAGATTTCAGATACGTTGAAAAGTATCTAAAAATGTCTAAGCATTTTTTTAATTTTACAAGATTTTACCAAATTTTAGGAAAAATTTGAGTAGATTGAAATATATTTCAGACTTTTTGACAATTGGAAAGATTAAAAATAGGTTATAAATCTTTGGAAATCTTTCCACTAAAATTATGAATCTTCAACAACAAAATTAATTAGTAGGAAAAAAGTTCAACTTTTAACCAAAGAGTTGAAGTTTCCACCTTAAAGGATTAATTTTCAACAAAAAATGTAATAGTTGATATTTTAACGAAAACAATTTTCATTTTGAATTAAAAGCAGTCGAATTTAACCAAAAAGACGAATTTCTAAAAAAATACGTGAATCCCAAACAAAAGCAGATTAAATTTCAGCCAAGCACTTGGATTTCTATAAAAAAATTGATTTTCTACCAAAAAGACGAATTTTCAACATAATACATACATTTTCAAACAAATAGTTAAATTTTTAACCAAAAGGATTAGTATTCTACCAATGAATACAATTTTTTCAACCAAATACGTGCATTTCGAACTAAATAGTTACGTTTTAAACTAAAAAATATAAGTTTTAACACAAACATGTCATTTTTCAACAAAAAACATCATTATTAACCACACAGTTGTATTTTTAACCAAAAAATATGAAATTTATACAAAAAGAGATGAATTTTCAAATGGAAAGAACGAATGTTTAACAAAATAATTTAAAAGTATTATTATTCATAAATAAAAATATGAGTTGTATATACATTATTAATCATAAAATAAGTTTTTTACCTTAAAATAAGATAAAAATATAGATAGGACGCAGTGTTTATAATTTAAGTATTCATAGATTTTCCCATCTCCAAATTTGCAATGCGAATACTTAACTTGCTTCAATCTTTGAGCATTATTTTGTAATAATAATGTATATACAACTTATATTATATTGTTATTTATAAATAATAATCATCAACAGCTCTTGTAAGCTGATGAGGTCCGACTTCGGCGGACGAAACTGTATTATTTTCAATCAATAAATCAGGCCAGTAGACAAAAACTACTAAAATCCTTTTTAATTATAATTCATTTAGCCAAAACCTTAACACCAATATAAATGTTGAACAAAATAGTTGAATTTTGAACAAAAAAATTTGATGTTCAAGACAAATTTTCAACGAAAAAGGATGACTTTTTAGCAAAATTGTTAAATTTTCAACAATATAACTCAATTTTGAACCAAATAATACCGCTTTTAACAAAAAAGATGAATTTTTAACCTGAAATTCAAAAATTGACGGGGACATATCATCTCACATGCGGCAAGTCTATATGCGGCATGTCACAACTGCGGCATCTCTATCTAGCGGCTTCTCTCCCGCGCTGCGTTTTTCACAGTAAAATAGACATTTTTGCGGCATCTTTCACCGCACCCCTGTGACTGGCCAAAGAAATAATGTTGGTCGAACCCCTACCCCTTTTCCAACGTCTCGTGGGGGCGGGAAGGCACCCCTGTGACTAGCCACAGAAATAATATTGGTCCCCTTTCCACTGGTGAGAGATGCCGCTAGGTAGAGATGCCGCAGGTGCGACTTGCCGCAGAGAGACTTGCCGCATGTGAGATGATATGGACCCAAATTGACTTTTTTCAACCGAAAAAAATATTTTTCAATTTTAATGTTCAATTCTGAAAAAAAACAGGAAAAAGGGGATATACCTTGCGACAAATAGGAATTTTGATCACTTATAGACTGAAGAATAATAGTTTAAATAAATATTAAAGGTCATTTTCAATACTTTTTAAATATTAGTTTAGTAAACTGGAAATTTGGCTTAGAAAATAATGAATGACAAACAGCTGTTCAAAAGGATTATTCATATTTACATCAAATAAAAATTAAAAATTAGTTTTCAGTAATTCGCAGACTTAAAAAGTATCTTACGTAAGAATTGGTTTTGACCACGTCCCCCCCCCGGGTAAGGAATCATGAAAAAATATTTCCCCCCCCCCCCCCCCCTTAACAATTTACGTAATTTATGCATGGCCCCTTAACGGTGTTCTTAAAAAACAGAGCAGTATTAACAGGACAAAAAAAGACGCGACACAAAAAACACGCGAAAACCCAGCGAAAACAGAGGAGCTTCAATGTGGACAAGGTGAAATTAATGAATTGGAAGATTATTATACCGGGTGTCCAAAAAGTCCCTGGACGGCTAAATATTTCCTCAGGTAAGATATTTTTCAGGGCGGTCAAGGTCATTCTTAAAGGCACTTTCGACAAGGAATTCAATGGTGACCTTTATTTTGATCTTGACCATGACCTTAACGGTCATTTCAAGGTCAAATTGATTTTTTTAAATGGGAACCTCTATTTTAGACCCCGGGAACTGAGAGAGCGGAAAATGTTACGTCCAGATATGACCTTGAAAAATCGAAAATTTTACCTGGAAAGGTCAGGGCAAGGTCAAACAGCGTACAGTAGGATGACTCGAAGAGCATGCATTTATGAAGAAAATGTTCAACGCAAGAGTTGTAGCATTTTATACTCCCGATCGATTGGTGACTTTGACCTTGTCTATGACCAGAACCTTCACCAGGACATTTTCTTCAAAAATGCATGCCAGTCGAGTCATCCTGCTGCACGTTGTTTGACCTTGCCCTGACCTTTCCAGGTCAAATTTTCGATTTGTCAAGGTCATATCTGGACGTAAAATTTTCCGCTCTCTCAGTTCCCGCGGTCAAAAATAGAGGTTCCGATTTAAAAAAATCAATATGACCTTGAAATGACCGTGAAGGTCATGGTCAAGATCAAAATAAAGGTCACCATTGAATTCCTTGTTGAAAGTTCCTTCAAGAATGACCTTGACCGCCCTGAAAAATATCTTACCTGAGGAAATATTTAGCCGTCCCGGGACTTTTTGGACACCCTGTATATAATCTTTTGCAATCTTCCAAATGCTAATATTTCTCTTGATTTTTTTCCCATTTCCTACTGAAAGAAAAAAGTGAAGGTGAGTCAGGACATCCTGGGGGGGGGGGCGATCACCGATTCCGCCACCCTGGTGAATAAGAATATTAATTCACAAAAGAAAAGAATCTATACGCTTTTATTAAAGGAATATTCCTATATCAATTATTTGTATTTTCTTTAGTTTTGAGGCGAAGAAATCATTAAAAATTTTATCATGAAGTTATTTATTGAAAGGGTATTAATTATGTTCTGCAGTGAAACGTGCAAGCGCCAAGAGCGAAGGATTTAGCGTAATTTATAATGTACATATATAACTATACATACGTATTTACATCAACATCTCTGTACTGAATTTACAAAAGCTACTTATTTACTCTATACAAGTGCATCATCATTTCACGCTGTAATACCCATAATTAATTATGTTTTGAATTTTATAATCTATTTACTGTAGAAATAAATTTACCTAAGTTCAAGATTAAATACGTAACTTTAGGCCCCTGGCTACTTGAAAGTGATAAGTAAGTTACATTTAAAAGGAATTAAGTCGGGGTCCTCACTTCTTTCGATTGCAACTCGCTCTCAAAAAATCTCTGAATTGTTTAATGAAAACAATCTGAAAACTTAGAGTATTCCGAATTCAATGACATGATCACTTTCATCCTAAAAAATGTTGTCAATGGTTAGAGGGAAAAATATCCGAAAAAAACGGAGTTTTTGCCTCCTTTTTCCAGCATCAACTTTTAACTGTTCCCAGAACGAGGACGACGTTTGGAAAAATCCGAAAAAATTCCCAGATATTTTGTCAACATTCTTTAATGCAATTTTTGAAAATTCTAAAGTATTCAATATTACTGAAAAAAATGTAAGTAACCAATTTGTTACTTATTCATAGAAGTTACTTATAGAATATTATAGAAGTTATAGAAGTTACATAGAAGTTAGTTACCACTATCTTTACCAAAAAAGTAACCATTTACAGTAACCAGTTAAAAGAAACTAATTGCTTCCCATCCCTGCCACGTTTACCAATATTTCAGTACGAATAACCGTAATTTTTTCGGTTCATGCAGACGCTTTCTAATTTTAAACGTAGATACGTAATAAATTTGTTCACTCATATAAGATTTATATACTAACGAACTAAATACAAAATATAGCACCGGGAGATGCAGAAATTTCATTAGCGTTATGGAAAATTAAAGCCTTGCACATTGCAAACAGTCTTGTTCTGTGACACGACGCCTCCATCTGTTCCAAGAAAGGAAAACTTTTTGAACTGTACGTGGAAACTCGGGTTCTATAAGTTAAGACATATTTCCATACGAATATTATGCAACCAAGATTTCATATTCAGAATTTATTAAACTTTACTTAAGGATTTAATCATTATGTTCTTGAAACTTCTTAATTTTCATATTCATAATCCATGACTAAACTGACTTTATTTTTAAAATATTTTATTTTTAAAAAGTTGAATTTTCCTCAACCGAAAAATTTAACTATTGAAAATCAATCAATAAATTTCAAATTTCTAATTACTTTTAATTCGACTAAGGTGAAAAACCTTATTCAATATTTAACCGAATTCATAATGAAATATTTTTATAATTTTTCAAACTAACTTCCTATTCACAGACATTAAATCAACATTTTTTAGTGAATTTACTTTCAACCCTTCAATATCGATTGAAATTCAAATCTAATTTTTTAGATATTTTTTATACAGAAGACTATCTTCATTGTATTAAATACAACAATTTCATGATTAAATAAATTATAACATCACTTTAAAAAAAATCTTAATTGCTGTTTGCCTTGTCCAGTTAATTAATCAATAAATTAATAATACCCTCCAGATATTTCCGGAGTACGAGAAGGATTTTAGACAGTTGTCAACAGTTGTCCGATTTTATTTTTAAAAAGAATAATTTTCCTTCATCGGAAAATATAACTCTTGAAAACCTGTCAATAAATACATTGCAAATTTCTGATGACTACTTATTCAACCAATGAGAAAAACTTAATTCAATGTTTAACAGTGTCCGAATAACAAATTTTGGGCATGGGGCCTCGACCTTGATACGTGATCAGCCTCTTCTGAGTGGGCCTACAGTTGAGGTGGGTTCCGAACGACCAAAGCCCCAGTAGAAGTACATAGAAAAATTGCCATTGGTACCGGCTCAGGGATCGAGTCCCAGTCCTCCTGCGCGTAAAACTGATGCGCTATCGTCTGAGCCACCGAGGCAATAATATCTTTGACCGAGAATCTGATGTTTAACTCAATTTATAATAAAAAATTTCAATCTTTTTCAAGTGAAACTTCTTTTGCGACGGGAGTGAATTGAAGAAAAACGACCAAACGTATAAACGAAAGTCTCTGTCTCTCTTTCACAAGTATACTTTCTATACCTTCTCTCTGTAATCACGTCTCCCTTTTTTGCGGCAATTCGCAATTCTGCCATCATTCATTATGTACATCGTATCACGAAATGGATATTCAAGAAACACTATCAGAATCAAGGACATTTGAGTCTATGTAATTCGAAAGATTCGTAAAATTGACAGATGACGTATCCGAACTGCAGATACGCTTTGTTTCATTTGCACAGCAGAATTTCTCTAAAGACTCCTCTTCGATATCCCCACTATTCTCACGCTAAGCAAAGCATGCATATTCTCTCTCTCTCTGCATTCTCTTACAATGAGGTCTCCCCACTACTCCACCACTATGCAAGCTCCTTTGCACACATGCGCCTCCTAAATGCATTAGTGTACTCTATGGTCTCTATATGACGCCAAACGCACGTAAAGTTTCACTTCTGCCGTGTGGCCCCACTGCCACACATATTTCTTTTCAAACTAACTTTCTATTCACAAACACTCAAAGACCATTTTTTGGTGATATTATCTTCAACCTTCCAATATCGGTGCAAATCTGATTTCTTTCCAGATATTTTTTATACAGGATAATATCTTCCTTGAATTGAATACAAACATTTTCTGGTTTAAAAAACCTAACTTTATTTTATAAAAATGTTTTATTCATGTGTGTTTTAATAACTCTATCGAGTAACAAACGAATAACCAACAAAACCTATAAACAATCAATGATATGATATTATTCATTTTTACTGTCTCAACCATTGATGTTCCTGATTCATTTATTCATCGATGAATGAGTTGAAGACCGTGATGGAAAGTAACTAGTTTCTTTTAAATAATAACTGTAAATAGTTAATTTTTTTTAGTAACGATACTGGTAACGAAGTTTCTTTTGCAACATTTTTTTTTGCTGTTAAAATTAAACAAAGAATAAACAGCCTAATAACCATGAAACAAGTGAACAAGTGACCTATTTCAACCGAAAAAGTGTCCAAAAGTGACCCATTTCTAACGCAAAAAGTGATTTAGAGTGACTAATATGCATTAATAGTATTCTTTTGAATACAAAAGAATTCGATGAAATTTATCAGAATTCCAGGTGAAATACGAATTGAGGATAAATTAAAAAATACCAGTAAACCTATTAATTAAATAAAATACGAGTGAATTTAGAGAAGCTCAAGGGAAATGAGAAGAATTCTATGAAATTCATGAAAATTTAGAGCAAATTGAAAAAAAATCAACAAACCCAAAGTATTTCACTGATTTCAGTAAAATTGGCGAATTTAAAATACATCAGGGTGAATTGAAAACAAAATTGCCATTCATTTGCTTGACTAAAAGTAAATTATAAGTAAATGAGTGAATTTATAAAAATTCACGTGAATTCAAAAGAATTCAGCGAGATTTAAAAACATCAAGAGATTTGTAACGAATTCAATTCAGGGGTCTCAAAACGTTGAGATTTGATGAAAACCGACTAAGTCAAATGTTACATAAAACCAATACCTTCTTATTAGAATGAGAATGTAAAAAAATCAAGTGACTGGAAAAATATTTCAAAATCCACAATATTCATCTACTTTCAGTCAAATTGGTGTAAATTTAAAAGAATTCAGGGGAATTCAAGAGACTTCTATGAAACTCATGAGAATTTAAGAGAATATAACTGAACAAATTTTTTTAAATCCAAAAATTGTAATTGAATTTTGTGCAATGGGAGTGAACAGAATTCAGGATGAAATTAATAGCATTTGAGTAAATTAAAAAGAAAATCAGACATTTCAGAGTGAATTAAAAAAAATGTATTGAAAACAATTTATAAATATTTAGGAAATTGATTGAATTAATCGAGCTTGGAATTAATGGAGAAAAATTGGAGGGAATTTACAAGAATTTGATAAAATGCCTGAGAATTCGAAGTGAGTTCAAAAGACTTCAAGGTGAATTTAATGAATTCATATGAATTAAAATAAAATTTCACAAAAATCAAAAATATTCCCTTTATTTAAGTAAGATTGGAGTGAATTTAAAATAATTCAAGGAAATTTAAGAGAATTCGATTAAATTCATACGAAATCAAGATAAATGAAAAATAATTCAATCAAATAGAACACCTTTTTTAAAATAAAATAATAATGTGTGGGTTTCACTTCAAAAAGTTTCCATTGAATTCAGATTAATGGTAATGAATAGAAGTAGGGAATAAAGATGTGATAAAGTGCATAATAATTCCAGGAGAATTTTAAAGTCAGCATAATAATTTGTTTTTTAATTTAAGACAATAATGAAAGATTTAATAATATATTAACTTTATTAATTCAAATAAGGATGAATTAAAAAATTGAAAATCCAAAAAGGATTCATCAAATTCAGAGGATTTCAAGATAATTCCAAAGAATTCAGGGTAAATTAAAACGAATTCAAAGGAATTAAAAAAATTAAAAGGAATTGAAAAAATGCAATAAAATTCAGAAATACTTGGGTTTTCTGTTTAAATTTATCAAAAGAAGTGACTGAAGTGATCTTTTTATTTTAAAAGGTGACGATAGCAACTTTATCCTAAAAAAGTGACTAAAAAGTGATTTGAAAAAAGAAAGTGACTAAAAGTGACTGGGTGGCAGCCCTGAATGCAGATAGAAATAAGCATTAATTATTTTCCTCAGTATATATTTCTAAAAAAATTAACTAAAAGAGTAATAATCCATCACTGGTTGAAGCACACAGCACTAACTAATCATAATTTTTAGACGACGGACAAATTTTAAAATTTACATTCACGTGTACATCATGCATATACACAAAACAAAAAATAGTTTTTGAAATAGACCATCACGTCTTCTGAATAGGTTAGTAACTCGGAAATAGTAACGCGTTACTATCGACCTCTACAATGGTATCACAGAAAAAGCAGAAGATAAAGTTTACATCGATTTCAGTCGAAAGATTCGCTGCAACAGAAATTAAGCTCATCGAATAAACTTTAAACGAAACTGAGATAATTTCGTGTTTTTAATTTGTCTCAGAATCATTTTTCAGGGAAAAAGCGTCATCTACTATGTAGTTGACAGCAGTGCGAAGAACATAAGAGTATGAATGAAATCGGTCTGGAAATCAGGACACCAGATTAGAAAAAAACATTGCACTTATTACAGTTTTATTTTGTAAATAATTGCACTTATCGCGGACAAATAAAGATATATTTTTTGTGACTGAGAATAATGCACTTGACACTAGTCGAAAAGTCGCCATATTCACTATGATCTTAACTATAGTTCACAAGTTGTGTGGTACGAATTTCCGTCCTGACATTTTAATTATGAAACAATTTTTTGAATGAAAATCTAAAATATACTTTTACATTGGGATTGATTTTTAATTATTAATATTTAAACTTAATGTTATGCTGAAATAAATTAAACATGCTTATTCATCATATTAGAAATCTTGGTAATGCTTCAACCTCAAAATTAATTCGATTTCTATTTTTCTTTCTGTTCGAAAACAAATGATGGTTGTTGCTGTGTCAAGTTCTTTATTTTCATTCATGAAAAATACATTTCAATTCGTCCGTGATAAGTATTATTATTTTTGAAATAATAATTAAGTAAGCAAAAAGTTGTTTTAAATCTAGTGTCCTGATTTATGGATAAAATTCACTTATACATTGTTGTTTTCCCAAGGTTGCTAAGGACGTAGGAGACGACAGCTTTTATTCCATCGTATGGGATAAACTTTCGCCAAATAGCATGTAAACTTTAACAGCGGAAAATTTTACATGCAACCAAATTTAACTTTAGTTTTTTCTGTGATACAACTGGTATAAAAATATTGCTGAAAAAGTTCAATATACTCATTATAGAACTGAGTCAAAAAGATATCTATGCAAACAATTGAAGAAAATACCCGTTGAATGGAGCATTTTTAGCACCGCGCTGTATAATCCTAAAAATTACTAGATCCATCTTCAAATCTTATAAGTTATCTTGAGTGCCCGAGAGATAAGAATATTCATCCATATTTTAGTTATATTTAACTCTTTTCTCGCACCTGGTGCTTTAGTCCAGTCGCCTTCTATGTGCAGTATGCACTATAAGCGGTCCTGGAGATACCTTTTGTTTCAAAGGCAATTAGTTTTCCAGTGAAAATGCGGACAGAGATAATGATACTATTTACGGTAAAATTACCATGATGAAAAAAGGTTATCACGAATAACTTCAAAATTTTGACTTCTAGGGTAGTGTAGATTTATGAAAAATATATTGTTTATAAGGCTGCGAATAAATAATGGCTCGTCGTACGAGAAAATGTCACGAAAATAAAATTTTTTAGTTTGTGTCAAAGGATAATCAAGTTTATTCCAAAAAAAATCAATTCTATTGATTGAGGGTTTTTATATATAACAATTGTTATGAAAATGAAGCAAGAGAGTTTATAAGAGTTAACAATTTTATTAATGGTAGGTATAGGTTTTGCAACAGTTTTAGGGTAAATTATGAAACTGGATGACCTGGATGATTTTTTATTAATAAATGAAAAGTCTAGACGATTTTCTCTTAAAAATCGCAATTTTTTTGTTGCTTTTAAAAGATCTAACCTCGATATAGACAATTTACAATTTTTCGAAGCAGTATAATCTGAGGTACAACTGTGCAAATATGTCAATTTTGTTTAAAAAATCATTTGTTTGTAATGCTGTAAATTGTAAACTACGAGAAAAGTTATCCTACAAGAAAAGTGCAAATAGCAAAAAAGTTTTACTTTTGCTCAGAGATTCTAAAAATGATTTTATAATTTTTTTGTTACAGAACAATTAAATTGTTTTTAAAATTGTTAGAAAAAAAAATTCTAAGGATTTTGAATGACCAAGATCTTCGTAATCAGCGCACTTTTTTTAGACCTTCTGAACAAAAGGTTTCACGGGGACATATTAGTGCATAGGGGAGAGTGGGTTATGGTGCCGGGCTTTGAATGAAATGTCCTGTAAATTATAAATGAAATGTGCTTTTGATTTCTGTATTTTTTGGTGAGAAGCTCACATTATCAGGTTATATATAACATTACTCAAAACCGTTTTTTAACTACGCCCTTATTTGAAATTTAATAATTTCACTACGTAAAATAAAGTTGGTCTTGCATTTCGGGCAGCGTACCCCATACCATGAGGCATGGTGTCCGTCATACTGCAGCCGGTTTAGTTCAAGAATATGAACGTTGTAGAATGAAAAGTGTACAATATAATGATTCTTGAGAGTATAATGTAACGAAAAAAAATTACTCGAGACATAATCAACACTAAATAAATGTTTTCTTACCAATCAAAGTAAACTATGTCGCAAAACATAGTTATAACCTCTTACTCCTTGGAAATTCTATTCAAGTTGTAAAAATCTGCAATTGTCTTTAACAAATATTTTGTTTACCCACAGGTACCAAAGGCGCAAAAATTCAGAAACAAGCATTGATCAATTATTATTATACCAGTAAGCCATTTCCCTTTCGGGATAGGCGTGACTCGCTCGGTTGGAAAATAGTAATGTGGGGAAGGAGGTATAGATTTTTTAGATTGATCTAGAATTTTCGTATTATTTAATTAAATAACACGTTCGTTCCGCAACACTGCTCCGACCCAGGTTACTGATCAATCTCTCTAGCGATCACCTCAAGTGAAGAGCCTCACAAGGTTGTTATGTGAGGTTCCCCACTCGGGCCCATTTGTATCCAAGGTCTTTTGTTTCAGGCGTCATTCACTCTACTCGCATTCTTTTTAGAACCTATTTTTCGCCGCGCTTTTCTGTCCTGGAAATCCTATTCATTGAGTTATTGTTCAACCCATGTAATTAGGATCACCCTAATAAATAAAGAGAATTGCTTGAAGTGTGTTTGAAATGGGAAATTATAATTAGGAATGGAAATAACTTCATGACAATATGTTCTAATATTTTCAGGTTATAACCTCAAAGATTACATGTTGATCTCTTTCAAATGAATAAAACGTGAAATTGCGCGGTTGAGCAAAGAGAATCCTTTCAAGTATATTTTAATAGAAAATTATAATTAGGAACAGAAATACATTTATAACCTTCATAACGACAATCTTTGATATTTGTAGATTATAATCACGATTTTTAACTGATAGTCTCTTCCAAAGGAATAAAACGTAAACTTGGTGCTTACCTTATTATTATTAAATATAACTTATAATAACGTTTCAATTTTCGTCATTATCTTAATAACTTCATTATTAACAACCTTGAATTTGATTAGACAGAACATACATAACTGTTAGAACAATATTAAAATTACAAGATTCACAAGATAACTAACTTTATGAGTTTTTCTACATTATCGGTCAAATTACCGACCTGTTATCTAGCACTTTTACCATCTCCACACAAAATTTTGGACATTATGCCCCGTATGTCATGTTGCAAGATCTTATTAATTTCAATATATATGTAGAAAGTTTATAAAGACAATTTATGATACCAGAAGTTTAATGAAATACTTCACCTATTAGAATCTAATATTTTTACGCTTCAAGTATTTCAAAATATGCTGTAAGTGCTTTATTTCTGCAGAAGACTTTTTCATCTATTTCCGCTAAAACCGTTTTTTCATAATAACTCTTCTGAAACGTATTTTGAAACAAAAATTTCATCACTCACTATTTTTACAAACAAAGAATGTTATTTTGTTAAAAAACTAATAATAAAATCAACCGTTTTTTTTTGTAATTGACACCATGCCCCACACCGGCACTATACCCCACTCTCCCCTACAGAAGTGTTAGTGGGGACTCGATTACTTGTCTTTAATCCATTCGTCAACAAAAAAACTATATCGATATTTTCCATACTTTATTTAGCACAGTCCATCGATTAAATAATGTATCGCTTCCTTCTTTAAATTAGACTCTTAATTTCTAAAAAAAAGACATCCACAAAATTATTATTTTGAAGGTATTGACACCAATAGTGGGCCACCCTTCAATAGTATGCATCTTCCTCTAATTTTTGCCCGAGTAGGTATATTGAATCAGAAAATAAATATTATAACATTTTTCTTACATAAAGTTTCTTGACACGTATGGTAAAATATTCCATACAAAATTCTGCTTACTAGTCAAAAATGTGTGGCTTACATCTAATGATTCGGCACATTTACTTTGCAATATGCATTTGTATTTATATTTTGTATTCACACCATTTACAATAAATTTTTTATATGTGAACGAAAAGCTGTGAAATGTATAGAAAACAGATAAATGCATTTCACATTAATTACATAGAATAAAATGTCCAATTTGATAATCACTTTTCATACGTATTTAAATATGATTCTAACCTTAATTGGCTCAATACAGATGCTTTTACCTAAAAATTTATTTTGTAAGAAAGTTAAACTATTTAGAAATTATTGTTCAAATGGTTTAAATCGGCTTAGGGTGGCGCGAAAAACAAAAATTTCGAATTTTTTTGGTGGAACCCCCATTTTGTTAGATTCCGAAGAACATTGAATATGTTTTTTCAAAGTAAATATTAACATGGAGAAAATACGTTTTTGTAAATTCCGTCCAAAACGTGAACATGTATAATAAACCATAGGCAATACTTTCATGATCTCATTAAATCGATCTTTCATGTTACCCCAAAAACTAACTCATGCAAGTGCATTAAGGACTTTGCGAAATATTGCCCTTAATGATTACTTTTTTTACATTTTTTCATAGATCCCCGTGAATGAATAAATTACAAGATTGTAGTATTTTTAAATCAATTTTTAATTGTTCAAACAAATTTTGTTCATTTGAACACTTTTATTTCCATAGAATAACGCGAATTAAGGTTTTGTTATGAATGCTATGGTTTATTTAATGAACTAAAAAAGCGCATATTTTTATTCCAATTGTTTTTATTCCTAATTCTTAGATTTTTAAGCTACTGCTAATTTTCGAAACAATTTCTATTTATTTAAAAAAATTATTATCTCATAATATCGCAAATTATTGACATTTTCTAATGCTTTGGCCTAATTAATAAATGTGAACTAGGGTGGGCCGAAAAAAAGTGAATTTTGTGCGATCAATATCTAATAGAAAAAATGGTTAGTTCTTGATGAGTTACATATGTACTGTTAAATTTTTTTAAATTTATTTATATGTTTTACCTCCTCAAGCGTGTTGAAAATGGAAAAATTGAATTTATGCATAAAATATATGAAAAAATGAATTCTTACAGTCACCAATTTGTTTATATATGAAGAACTATATACCTAAAGAACTTATAAAAATACCTATTTAATATTAAAAATATATCAAAAATTAAAAATTGATCAACATTTCTTTCAATTTGAATTTTACCATTTGTTAATTCCGCGCATAATTTTACCTCAACAAATTTGTATTGTATTGCTAAAAAAAGAGACTGTTACATGAGGGCCATATCTCAATCAAGAGCTGAGATACCTCGTTTCCGAAACAAGGCGGATTTTACTCGATAATTGTAATGGTTAATAATTAATAAATTGGTTATTTACTTCTTACAATTTATTTTTAAAGTAATTTTCTGCATGGAAATCAATGAAAATGAAATAAAAATTGAAAAAAAGTGTGCTTTTTTTAATTTTTAATTTTTCACATTTTTTTAGTATCAAGTAGACGCTTTCATAAATTCTTCAGGCATATAGTTCTACATACATACAAAAATTTCTGACTGTATGAATTCATTTTTTGATATATTTTACGCTTAAATTCAATTTTTTCAATTTTCAACACGCATGAGAATGTAAAAGATGTTATAAGATTTTAAACAAATTTTCATAGTATATCCAGCTCATAAAGAACTAACAATTTTTTGCTATTAGAAATCGATTGCTAGAAATTTATTTTTTTTTGTTCACCCTAATTTGAACACCTATTTCTGCACACATTCGTTATTTCGCTATTATCGTTATTTTTAATTTTTCTTATGTTTTTCAGTTTGCTTTTAAAGTATTTGTAATAACGAATATGTTCAGAAATATCATAAGATAGGATTATAAGATTATAAGATTGTAAGATATTATAAGAAAATACATTGTTTAAACAATAACAAGTAACTTGGCAAGAGTAAGATTTAGGCTGAACTTTTGAGACTTGTTAAAGAAAAAGAAGAAAGTGCGGTTTTATTGGTTTTATCGTTAAAAAGTTGAATTCAAAAATAATAAATTGTTTAAACAACAAGACGATGATTGAAATAAAAATATACGCTCTGCATTTCACGAAATGGACCACAGCATCCATCAAATACCCTTAATTCGCGATATTCTATGGAAATAAAATTGTTCAAATGAACAAAACTTGTTTAAACAATTAAAAACTATTTTAAAAATACATGCAATCTTTGTCATTTATTCATTCATGAGGATCTGTGAAAAAATAAGAAAAAAGTAATGATTGAGGACATTCTTTACGACCCTGAAGTTTGCTACAAATATGGATTTTAAGTTTTTGTAATTAATCATAAACATACTAAGAGTCAGATCAAAAAACTAAAAACACCTTTGGATTCTTTTCCCAAATATCTAGTTGAACCTTTTTTTAAACAATTTTGGAAACCAACAACACTATCGCATTCGTCTCTAAAATATCTAGGTGTGCCTTTTTTCAAAACCATTTTTTAAACTATTAACTATTAACCAACGGCCATACCACGCTGAAAACCCCAGTTCTCGTCAGATCACTGAAGTTAAGCAGCGTTGGACGCGGTTAGTACTTGGATGGGTGACCATTCAAGAATACTGACATGAGTGCTGTTGGCACATCGTGGGTGTGGTGAGCCCACACTTGTAGTTATTTATAACTACAAGAAAAACCTAGAAACACTACCCGAATCGGGTAGTGTCACGCCTACCCTGAAAGGGAAATGGTTTAATGGTATTATATATATAACTAATTTATTCATAAGGTACATTTCCGTTAAATGCAAAACGGAAGTTCGTAAGGTGTTCTTTGTGAAATGATTTTGTAAAGCGTCCTTAAATTTCATTGAATGTTATGGTTTTTATCCCAAATGTAGGTAGACTTCAAAATTGCAATTTTTTAATTTACATTTAATGAAACCTAAACATTATTCTCTGTTATGTAAAAGAATTAATTAATTACAAAAAACTAAACAACCGATTGAAAAACCAAAAAGACCTTTGGATTCGTTTTACAAATATCTAGGTGCGCCTTTTTTTTCTTAAATTTTTCAAACAAATACATTATTTTGTATTGTTCTCCAATTGTTATGAACAAACTAAGCGTCCGATCGAAAAACCAAAAACATCATAGCATTCGTCTTCGAAATATCTAGGTGCAACTTTTTTTCAACCATTTTTGAAACAATTAACTCATTTGTTAATAATTTCAAACTTTAGAAAGCACGATGAACAAACTAAACGTTCAATCAAAAAACCGAAAACACCGTTGAATTCGTTTTAGGAATATCTAAGTGTGATTTTTTTAAATGTTGTTTAAACAATGGTTTAAAAAAGTCACACCTAGATATTTCGAAGACGAATGCAATGGTGTTTTTTGTTTTTCGATCTGACGCTTAGTTTGTTTATAGCAATTTCAGAACGATAAAAAAATAATTCCGAAGGTGTTTGTAGTTTTTTAATCCGACTCTTAGTTTGCTTATAATTAATTACAAAAGTTTTAAATCCATATCTGTGGCAAACTTCAGGGTCGTCAATATTTCGCAAAATCCTTATTGCACTTGCATGGGGTACCATAACAGGGACTTAATTATGGATTCGAATTCCTACAAGAGTTTTCATAACATCATGAAAGTATGGGCTATATTTTATTATAAATTTCAAGCAAAATTGCTTCCTTATAATTAAACATACTTTATTTCAAATAAAAAGTTATATAATGGATCCGCACCATTGGTACATACCAAAAGTATGGTTGCCAGAAGGATGTTTCAGGTATGACTTATTCGTATTAATTCAAGACTTTCTATAAATGAAAGTAGTTCCCTTGATACCTGCAATAACGATTTTTCAAGAAAGATTTTTTGAATATGTTAAGAAAATTCTCAGAATAAGTATACCTTGTATACAAAGCTACAATTATATTACATTTATATTATTTAAGAATTTTACTTGGTTAATTATCAAAATATTCTTTTATATTTCTGAAGACATTGACTTTAAATTGTTGAATATTTGCTGGAAAATCAAAAATAAGATAATTTTCTTAAAAAAGAAATTACTAAAATCATAAGTGTGTTTGATCACTATGACAATTTGCAAAATTTATTTTGTAAATTTGGGAAAATATTTTAAATACAGACTTCCAAGTGGGCTTTGAACACTTGGCTTTCACGACCTCTTTTCTATGAAGCTGAGTTTCCTGTTCTTTTTTCAAGTTTAAGATGAAATGTGATCAAGAATAATTTTTGGAATAAGACTTCTTCTTTTATTGGATTTGAGGACAAATTAACAAAAGGATCAGATTTTATTATAGATTGATATTGAAGCTTCCTTGATTTGGATTCATCAGACATTTCAAACTGATTGAAAATTAAATAAATTCTCAAGATTGTCCGATTAAGATGTTAATGATATTTTTTTTTATTCATAAACAAAATTTTTAATTTTTTAATTTTTGGGATGGATTTTGAACAATTGAAAAATATCCACAACAGTTTCTCAGAAATAATAAAGATAAAAGAATGTTAATAGTTCCTTAATAAGTAACTTCAACTTCAATTGTACTCTTTAATAAATATTAGCATAACATAATAATATTCCCTATTAGTTTCCCATAAAATTCCCTTGATGAGAATTCCTCGAAACATGTTGGTTCCTGGTATTATAAAAAAGACGGATGAACAATAAAGAAATGAGAGCGAAGTGGTTTGTTTGTCTCTTTTCTTTTTTTTCTTTCTCTTTTTTCAATTGTCATATAACTGTCTCTAATAAGCCGTTTACAATGTTATTTAGAAACATATTTCGCTCATTTAAACTCCTTTTCTGCAATCATGTTACATAAAATGACATTCTTGAGTATTTTTTTGAAAAAAATAGTTTTTTAAAGAACATACTTCTTTTTAAGCCTTCTTGTGCAATTTTGTTGCACAATTTCACTTTTTTGAGTTCATGTTTTTTTATGTACTTTAAAAGCTTATCCTTCACAATAATTTAATGATTATAGTCGGTTTTCCGGTTTCACGTGCATCTGCCCTTACCTTTGAATTACAGATAAAAAAGGGAGAACCAGATTTTTGCCAAATCATTTGAGAATGAAATTCCTGATGGAAAATACAAATCAATACTGGTTGAGTAGCCAAAGCTTGATGGAAACTTTCGGCAGATTACCAACATTGAAACCGAATCGATGGCATTGATATAGGGTATAAATGTGTAGCCGATTGGCAGTGATCGCGCTTTGTTCAGATCGAGGCGTGAGATATTAGCAACATGTCAATACCTGTCCAATATCATAAAATGAAAAAAACATTCGACTGTCCCAAGAAGAAAATAAATAGAAATATATATTTCGCAAGCTTGATCGAATGGAAATAAGAATATTTCCAGGACTGTTCGTGACAGCCACTCTGCACATAAATTTTCTTTTTGTTTTACTTTGATACTTTAGGAATTGTCAGTCGCTGCAGAAATAACGGAAAAGTGTTTCTCTTTTATTGTAAAATATAGACGCTTGAGGATTTAATAGATTTTATGGATATGGAATGGTATAAACATAGCAATATTTTTTTCGACCCTCTATCACTATTTCATTCAAAAATAGTAGCGTAGACAAGTAAGTGATGCCTATTAAATACAATTATAGAAATTTTTAAAAAATATTTAGCGATTTTTGTTTTCATCTTTGTAGTTTAGAACTGCAGAATGAGCAGAAAGAACGCCGAATTTCGTCGAACATCAACAACACTGTAAATTTGTCTTACACGTAATGTAAATAATATTCTTCAGTTAATTTTTAAGGAAGAGCAATACAAATTTATGTTAAAATATTTTTAAATTTCACTAGGGATGGATATCAGACCATGCTCAGAAAATTGCTTTTGAATTTAAGCAAATTATAACTCATAAAAAATCTGTATGTCGACTTTCATATTTATCCACTCAACATTATCAGTAAATCAGCCTATGCCTAGGCTCATTGCAGGTTTTTCTACTGCGCATTTGTCTCGCGCATGACATTTTCGCGCGCTTATTAGAAACGGTTGAAATTTCAGCCCCCCATATTTTTAATAAATAATAATTTTAAATGTACATGAATCTTATATCTTCAGTTAAAACTTTAACTATTTTGGTAGAAGATTATAGTAATTGTTTAAAAATGAAACTATTCATTTACAAAAGAAAACTATTTGGTAGAAAGTTAACTTTTTGGTTGAAAATTCATATATTCGGGTGGAAAATTCAACTGTTTTATAGAAAAATAGTTTTGAGCTTGAAAATTCAACAATGCTTCAGAAAATTACACTATTTGGTTGAAATTTGACTTTGTTGTTCAAAATTCAACAATTTTAGTTGAAAATTTATATTTTTGAGTTGAAATTTGCACTATTTGGTTAAAAATTCAACCTTTAAGTTCAAAATTTTACTGTTTGGTTAAAAATGCATGTATTTCGTTAAAAGTTCACGTATTTTGTTAAGAATTCGTATTTTTTGAAAGAAAATTAATCTTCTGTTTAAAAAATGGCCGTGGCTACGGGTACCGAAATTTCGGTGCAAATAGTCGGATTTTCTCGGTACGAATAGGGGGAGCTGGATTTTTCATCCCTTACGTTGAAAATTTTACTATTTTGTGAAAAAAAAATTTTTTTTGTTAATTAATATTTTTAAATGAAAATGTGACTATTCCACTTTTGGTTGGAAATTGTTTTTTTGCATTAAAAATTGCTATTTTTATTTGATAATTGATATTTTATAGTTGTAAATTACTCTATTTGTTTGAAAATTCACGTATTTCGTTTGAAATTCTGTTTTTTTTTTTTAATAAAACCGATCTTCTTGTTTAAAAAATCATCTTTTTGGTTCATTTGTCGATAACTATGGAAATTATTGAAAATTATGGAATTTTACAAATTTTCTAGAAATTTGAAACGTTGCAATTATAATTATGACTTAATATTCTCTTCCTTTTCACAAAAGCAATCTTTACCCCATCCATACGTAATTTTAACATTTTGACGTGAGTTCCTTATGAAGTTAGTAAACATTAAAAATCAAAAATCAAATAATCGATCATTTAAACCGTCTTTTAAAAACAGTTGGTTCAGTTCTCTTCTTTGTCATTTTTGTCTGTAATTTTTTGTCATTTACAAACATTTCCGACAATTTACACGTAATTAATTGTCGAAAATACGAACTTAACATCCCTACTACAGATATTTTTCTACTATTTTTACTGACATTTTTTAGAATTTAATTTTGGAAAATTGCATATTTGGATTTTTTTACTATAGGGCTTTAAAAAAACTATTTTGATTTTGTTTTCAAAATCGAATAAAAAACTTTCTGAGACTTTCAATAATATCGAATTTCAGGTATTTTCAATGATCGCTTTCTTTTATTTTGCATGAAAAATGAAATTATAATTTGTGAATCAGTATTTTACACACAAAAAATGTTTTCAAACATGAACCTGTCAGGAAATGATAGAAATTAGTAAATTTCATAATTTAACGATTATGTGGTTTATTTTATGTTCACTTTCGTTAAAAATGAATTTTTTATTCTTAACATTGCCCAAGAAAGCATAGCATAGCAATTACAAATATGAGTTACAAAAAATTCAAAATTTTTGGCTAATTTACTTTTTAGAAGCGTTTTTTAGAAGTAGGATGAAGTTATAAAATTGTAGAGATTTGATTCAAACTATTACCATCGTCGGTTTTCAGAAATTAATGTTTAGGACTTTTAAATCTAAATTTTAGAATATTAGCAAAACAAGATTATTCTTCGGATTATGAGAATTACAAAAAAATTTATCTCGAAAAGTATAATCGATAAACAAATATTCAAATATGGATATTCTATACAAATTAATATGATCATTGAATCGGTCCTTTATGTATTCATAGAGAAAACCCAGGGATTCTATCTTAGTTACACGGCAAGTCGCATATTTGTGATTTCTCTCTACATTCTAGTATTCTCTTTAAACAGTATTGCATTGAAGTCACTCAATATTACAGGACAATACCTTTCGTTATTTTTGTATTTATTATTCTTTTCTCAGAATCGTTTACTTAATGCAGTTCTAGATTCTTTCAAACTCACGCTTTTGAATAAGTACCGGTTTTTTTAATGCACGGAAAAAAGTTGACTATCTTACAGAATTTGTTTCTTAAATTATGAAAACCGATTCAATGTGAAGGCATTATTAAATACAAAAAATCTCCTTGACAAAGTATGTGGAAAGTTGTAATTCTGAAGCTATGCGAAATTGATTTGTTATAAAAACCATTCCTTTGCGTGAGCAATCTGTATTGCTGCACTATTTGACTATTAAGATAGTTTTGAAAATGTCCCTATTACAATTATCTAAAGTTTCACACCAATGGTTCTTCAATTTATAGAAAAAAAATTCATAAATTGAAACCACATGTACGCCTGGGGTAGATGAGATACCCACAGTAAAATTGACTTCGTTGTTGCGGATGAAAGACTAAGAGAGATAGTGTAAGATACAAAGGTCATGAGGAATTCTGAATGCAATACTGATCATTAACTTCTAGTCTGCAAAATAAACTTAGGTCAGAGATGGAGAATAAAGTGAACTAACGAAAAACGAAATGAACGCGTATCAAGATTGAGAATCTACAGAAGCTAGAAGTGCGAAAAGATTTTCAAATAGGATAAACGAACGTATAGATGAGACAACTTGGAAGAGGCCAATAAACAATAAAGATATAGAGGGTATCCAAGCAGCCGCTCAGGAAAAGAAAGAAGCGTATAAAAGAAATTTGAACATCACAGGCCGTAGCGATGAGAAGAGAAATAGTCTTGAAAATTATTACAGACATAAAAAGAGAAAAGTTAAACTACTAGTGAAGGAAAGTAAAGACAAAATCAAAATAGAAGAGAAAAAAATGCGAAACGATTTTGAAGGAGGCAAGAAACTGTTTGATAAATGGGCGTTGAGCAATATGAGGGGAAGTAAAAGTACAGAGTTAAGCAGCATGAGAAATAGCGAGGGTGAAATGCTATATGATACAGACGGAATACTAGACGCTTTGAGAGACTCTTTTAAGAAATTATTAGGAGGTGAAACTGTAGGGCACCACAACTACGCTTACTGCGCTTACTGCGCTTACTGCTTTTTGACCGTGCACAGCCATATATAGTCAACTATAAGAATGTTGAGCAAACTGAATACAAGCATGAAGAACATGGGCCTCAAAATCAACGTAAATAAAACAAAAATTATGGTGTTTGAAGGAAAGGGTGAGAAAACAATATGTAAATTGTCCTGAACGATCAGAGTAGATGAAGTTTTTCACTAAGAAGTGCAAAAAATTGTACACGTAGTTGTTAAAAAGGTACCAATTGTAAGACTTAAATATTAACACATGTTTTGGCTCCGTCGGAAAATTTCTTATTTCTACGTGGAGTAAGTGTCCTGAGAAATGATTTACATTTTTTTTCCAAATTTTTCGATCCAATAGGAGTCGAGATATCCAGCCGCAAATAGTTCAGTTTTAGTGGAAATTCAATTGTATATAACGCTTTAACTTGTCAACGGTTAACTATATCAACAATTTTATGCAATATAAGAGTTGTGTTTTTTAATGAGCTTCCCAAATATAATTTTAGGAAAATTTGTTGTTAATAAATAATAAAATTGTTAATAAAAATTGTTTAAACAAAAAATGACCAGGATTTCGAAAAAGCACCCTTGATGTTCATAATCAAGGGACATTTGCGGTCTTTTTAAACCAAAGTCACTGAGCGGCACCATTAGTGCATACAGAAGGCTTACTGGCTACTGAAGTAATATCAGAAAATTCAACTATTTTTTGTTCAAAGTTAATTATTTCTAATTTAAAAGTCTACTGTGATATTTGTAGCTCAGAATTAATCTATTTTGGTTGAAAATTATACTATTCAGTTAGCGATTGAAATATTTGTTAAAAAATAGTTTTTTTTAGTCAAAAATAAAGTTTCTTAACTGCAAATTTAAACAGTCGAGCTTTGGCTAAAAATTGATCGACTTCAGTTGAAAATTCAACTATAGAATTTTTTACTGAGAATTCATTTTTTTTTTAATAATCACTGGTCTACAAGGGTTGTGCCAATGGGAAGTGACTAGTTGTTTTCGATAGATATTCGCACGCTGAACACGAATCTGGGCCTCAAATATTGTCCATCATGTACAGTTTTTGAGAAAATTGGGGTTGAAACCCCCAAAAAAGGCGCTTTAAGCCATTTTTGGATAACCGTGGGCACTAAACCCGGAGTCCTCGAACCTTACAAAATGTCTCAAATTGAAGCTTGTCATTTTTCCTTTTGACCTCAATTAACCAAAATTGAATCGCATATGACCTTAAAGCCCTGTGCGCCTTCGAGCGTAGTCATAACATTGATGAACCTAAGGGTTGATTCCAAAGGGTGCCACGTTAGTTCATTCATCCATGGGTCCTTGAGCGCTGTCCTTACAATTGCCTTGATTCGAATTTCCAAAAAGGAAATTTTCGAACATTTTATCTCCTCCCAAACTGAAATGGGTTGAATCAATTGACTCGAGGGTTGTTTTGAAGGGGTTCTTTGTGGATCATCCCATTCAAGAGAAGGTGAACGCTGTTACTATTCTTGATCCGTATATGAAATGTGAGCCGATACCATTTGTTTTATTTTTAGACTTCAGAAACTGAGATGAGGTGAACTATTCAGCTTAAGTGTTGTTTTTATAGGGTGCAATGTACGCCGATCCATTCACAAGGCGCACAGGGCTTCTAGGTCAGATGCGATTAAATTTTGGTTTATTTGTGTCGAGAGGGAAATGATTAGTGCCCACGGTTATCCAAAAATAGACAAAACGCCTTTTTTTGGACTATGAATCCCCATTTTCTCAAAAACTATACGTGATGGACAACTTTTGAGCCCAGATTCGTGTTCAGCGTGCGAAAATCTATCATAAAACACCTAGTCACTTCCCATTAGCAGACCGAAAGTTGCAATTTGTAGACCATTGTAATTTAACTACTGGGTTTAAAGTTGAACTACTTGGTTAAAGATTCATTTTATTACATGAAAATTTACCTATTTGTATAAAAATACATCAAATTCATGTATTTCCTTGCAAATTCGTCTTTTTGTTAGAAAATTAATTTTCTTCATTGAAAATTCAAGTACTTTGGTGAATGTTGAACCTCTTTGTTACAAATTCCTTTTATTGGTTTAAGATTGAACAATTTTGTTGCAAATTCCTTTTTTGTTTGGACGAAAATCCATTTCTTTGAACTGCAAATTTAACTATTCCATTTTTGGTTGAGTATTAATAATTTTTGCTTTAAAATTCAACTATTTGGTGGAAAAATAACTTTTTGTTGAAAAATCAACTGTTTTGTAGAAAAATTTTCTTTTGGCCTTAAAAATTAAATTATTCTGTACAAAATTCGTCTTTTTTGCTTGAAAATTCAATTTTTTGTTGCAAATTTTCCGTTTTGGTTTGAGAATTCAACTCCTTGGTTGAAAATGAACTTTCTGGAACATTCGTATTTTTGGGTAGAAAATTCGTCATTTTGGATTTAAAATTCAACTGTTTACTAAAAAAGTATTTTTGCTTGAAAAATCAACTACTTGGTTGAAACATCACCTTTATAGGTTAAAAGTTCAACAATTTGGTTAAAAATTGAACTATTTTGTTGAAAATTCACCCGTTTAGCTTGAAATTTTAAATAATTGATTGTAAATGTACCTGTTTGGTTGATGATTAATTTTGTTAACATTTTTCTATTTGGTTAAAAATTCATCTTTATAGTTAAAACTACAATTAATTGTTCGAAAAGTAATTTTCTTCGGTCGAAAATTCAACTGTTTTGTTGAAATTTTTTTATCTTGATAGAAAATTCGACCTTTTCGATTGGAAATTCTATGTTTAGTAGCAGAAAAGTTCTTGGTAGAAAAAATCGTATTTCTTGGTTGAATGTTCTTCCAAAAAAGAAGTTTACTAAAAAATTTGCCTTTTTGGCTTTAAGATTCTAGTATTTGGTTAAAAATTTCACTTTTTGTGGTTGAAGCCTAATCATTTTTTTTTAATTCGACCATTTATTTGAAAATTCATCTTAATAGGTTATTAAAAATTCGTCTCTTTTGCTTGGAAAGTTAAACTATTTTGTTGTAAATACAACTATTTGGTCTGATGATAACTTTTTTATTTGTTAAAAATTCAACTATTTGGTGGAAAAATGATCTCTGTATTATTATATTATATTATTTGGTTAAAAATATCACTCTTTGTGGTTACAGTTTAATCTTTTTGTTTGAAAATTCGATCATCTGTTTGTAAATTCATCTTTGTAGGTTGAAAATTCGTCTCTTTTGCTTGAAAGTAAAAATATTTGGTTGTGAATGCAACTGTTTGATATAAAATGATTTGTTTGTTTGTTGAAAATTCAAATATTTGTTCTCTTGACCTTCTGATAGACCAGAAGATCGAAAAAATGTTCCACCTTTCAAATTCTACTTACACTGGTCGACACAAGAGAACATTGACTCATATCACGCTTTCTAAAAAAATCTACTTTTTAGCTTGAAAAATAAACTCTTTCATTGAAAATTAATCTCTTTTGGTAGCAAATTATTCTTTTTGCTTCCTCAAATAGAAAGCTTTGTAATGGTAACATTTAAAAAATTTTTTTAATTCATTTAATTAAACCTTCCTCAATTTAAAAATGTCTAATACAATGTTCTAAGCAATTTTCCGGTTGTGTGTGTGTGGATATCTGTGTGTGTATGGATACTGTGTGGGGATGTGTGTGGATGTCACGCTTTTTTGTGAACACGATAACTAGAAAACGGTTGCAGATAAATTGATGAAAATTGGAGAGCTTATTTTCCTCACTAATATCTTGAAACTGACCAAATGGATTTCTAAAAATATTCATTGTATTTTTTTTTAGCACTCAATAATATTTTAAAAATCGGTTTTTTATAGTAAAACTTTTTTCATTAGCATAATTCAAAGTTGATGCAAGAAT
>CAKNYM010047922.1:86675-104653 GCA_932195095.1 Andricus curvator
ATAGTAAAACTTTTTTCATTAGCATAATTCAAAGTTGATGCAAGAATCTAGAAGATTCCTTAGTTCGACACGAATCGATTGATTAATAATATCAATAAATTTCATTAAAGAGTAGGGAAGTTATGGTAATTTATAAATTTGAAAATCAGTTTTTTATAGTAAAACTTTTTTCATTAACATAATTCAAAGTTGATGCAAGAACAGAAAAGATGTGTTGATTCGAGTCGAATCGATTGATCTATAATATTAATACATTTGATTGAAGATTAAGGAAGTTATGCTCATTTATAATATTTGAGTCATCTGTTTCAAACAGAAAAACTTTTTTCATTGACATAATTCAAAGTTGACGCATGAATAGAAAATACTTTTTGATCCTAAGTTCTCAAATAGAGTAATTCTTACAATTTTTGTAAAGAAGTCATGAAGCTGGGAAAGGGATAGGGTGCGACAGAACTTTTTCCATCCCTTTTCCAGCTCGAAAAATTATCATTTCGAATACAAAATTTTATTTGTCTGATTTGTCTTTGTGTTCAAAAGTTTTTTTGTATTATTTTGTAATTTTTTTTTTTTAATTTTCTATTTTTAAGTTGATCAAAATGAAGACTCTGGTTTGTCTATTATTGAAAAAAATAACTAATGCTTCCTGTATGAGGAAGCAAATACATTTGCTAACGGGAAGCAAAGTGCTCGTGAAATGAGCACCATATAATTATAAATACAAACAAAGTGGAAACACTCGAGATCGAATTCACAGCTAGTTATAGTTGCAATTCATTCTTTTTCAGTTGAAAATTCCACTATTTCATTGAAAATGCAATATATTTTGACTTGAAATCTTAAGAGTTTCATGTTTATTTTACATTTCAATATAGTACCTATACATTAATTTTATTTAAATGAATGTATTCCCCTACAGTATGTTGGACTTTGAAATGTGTTCGTATTTATGACGTCACCCTGGGTGGTTCAAGCTTTCTGTGATGATCTGTGACAAATCAGGAGAGGGGTGGACAACGTTTTTATAATAGCGTGACGTAATTTGCAACAGCCCCTTAAATTATTTATTTCCCGTGTGAGCATTGAAGATCAGAAGGTACCAATTAACGACACTGCTTCAATAATGAAAAACGAAGACAGTTTCCGGAAAGTGCCTACCACTGCAGGAACCTATACAGATAAAGGAGTGTTCCATCACGATTGGGTGGAAGTCGATTCTGCAGAGCTGTGCAGGAATTGAAAAGGAAGATAAGGCAGAGAGACCAAGTGTAGGGCTTGTTTAGTTCTCAAGGCTGGAAAATTGGTTTCGTCGAACCTTTTTCCCACGAATATCCTGATGTTTACCACTCACAGGGAGCGAAATGCAAGAAATTGAGTATCCTCTATTTAGGGGAATTGACAACATTACCGTAATTGCTTTTCAATCAACGTTTCCGATACAAGTAACCGCTAGGGTGAAAAACACACCTTTTTGGTGGGGGAGAGCAACTTGCGGGAAATTACGTTGTGTAATATATGGATGACCTCTAAGGGGCCGTCAATAAACTGCGTTACTAATTTTGGCCTACTTGCCCCCCCCCCCGGGGGGGATGAGTGTATTTTGTCTTAGCCTTCCCCCCCCCCCGAAAGTAAAGTAACCGTTGCGTAGTCTTAACACGGATATCACAATTATTGTGCATCTTTTCGTGACCGTAACCGTTCGGTGAACTCTAAGCTTCGGTACTGAATACGAAACGCTTTAAATTCCTAAGATTTTACATCGAAATAAATTGCATTGTCAGCAAAATATTTCATTTTAAACCAAGAAACATAAATTTTCAATCTAAAATGACGAATTAGAAAAAAAAGCTGCATTTTCAACCAAAATAGACGGCTTCAAGAAAATAGTTGCTTCTTCAATAAAATAACTGAATTTTTAACAAAATAGTTCAATATTTAACCAGATAGTTAAATTTTTAACCCACAAAGATGTATTCACTCCAAAGAGTCGAATTTTCAAACAATAAAATATTAAAATGTAACAAAAAAATGTTTTATTCTTGACCAAATAGCTGAATTTTACATCAACAAAGATGAAATTTTAACCAATAAGATTAATTTTTACCAAAATACACATGCACCTGAAGTTCTGAACGTTCAAATAAACGAAATATATTTTCGCAATTCTATTTCATCCAGAAATATTGTTCCTAGTAACAAATAAAAATAAGCTTTATACGTTTCATTTATAATTGCATTACTGTCCATGTAATTAATCAATATTTTTGCACTGTTTATTGTTTAGAAAGCAATTATTAAAAAACTTCAAGCATATTAGCCAAAAATGGAATACTTAGGTACATTTTCAGTTTAAACAATTACTATTAAATAGAAAAAGCCAATAGACGAATTTTCAACTTATGAAGGATACATTATCAACCAAAACTGGAAGAGTTATATTTTCAGATAAAAAATTAATTTCTTACAACAAAAAAACGAATTTTCAACGAGTTGAATTCAACGAAAAATTGCGAATTCTTAACAAAATAGATTAATGCTCAACCAAATAGACGAATTTTCAACTTATAAAGTATTAATTTTCAACCAAAAATAGAATAGTTAAATTTTCAGATGAAAAATTAGTTTCTAACCATATATTCAAAAAAAGACGAATTTTCCAAATAAATTGCTGAATTTTGAAGTCGAAAAGACGAATTATCTACGAAACAGTTGAATTTTCAACCAGAAAATATTTCTTTTGTTTACAAAAATTTAATTTTCTGCCAAATAGATTTATCTTCAACCAAGTAGTTGAATTTTAACTAAGAAAGACAAATTTTCAAGCAAACATGAAACACTTTAATTTTTCTTATTGGATTCTCTTAATTCAGTTAGCACTGAAACAAAAAACAACAAGAAAAAGTGGAGCAATTTCATATCAATTCATCTGAAGAATTTCATCTTTTGTTAGCAATTTCGATAAAACTAAAAAATTCAAAAAATGTAGGAGGTATTAAAAAGTGAAAATTGTTGTATTTTGTAACTTTCATAATTTTTCTGATTTTCATGATATTAAGACGTATTTTTTTATTATTCATAATAGGACGCAGTTTTGAAGAAGTGTTTTTTGAAAGAAACAATTTTCCAAACCTTTTTAGATTTTTCCAAAAAAATTTTCAAACTTCATTTTTGATTGTTTTAAAATTGTTGGCTTCTGACCTTGATCACGTAAGATTTGACCTTTGATCTACCATCGGAACTGTCAAATTTCCAATTTTTCGAATAACGTTGAGCGGAAGAAAAAGAAAGTAGCGGAAATGAGGAGGTAGTGGAAGGGAAGTGAGTGGGGAGTAGAGTCGTAGAGTAAGCGAGGAGAGCGGAAGAGATAAAGGGGAAGAAGAGGAAGGAAGGGGAAGTGAAGGGGGTAACGGGGAGGAGTAGGAGGGGAAGTTTAAAGAGGGAAATAGGAAAAATGAAGGGTAGGTGAGGGAAAGTATAGGAGGAGTAGTTTTCAACATCTTAATTAACGGCTTAATGATCTACGAAACCCTTTTTCAGTTTTTATTGCAATTGACTATTAAATTTGTTGAAATCAAGCCAAAATATGAATTTTTAGAAACTTTTTTTCATATGAAAAAATGGGGGTTTTCAACCTTCACCACTTTCATTTTAAGAAAAGTTTTTTTTTACAGAAAATTCTAACTTTTTTCGTTTAATTGAATATTCATATTTTAGTTTTATTATTTTCATATGAGATAGAAATAAAATATTCAAAATTTGCATTTTTTTAACAAAAAATTGCATAAGGAATCAATATTTTTCAAGGAAGTCGCGACACTTAGTTATTCTTAAGATATTCACTTCAAAAGTGATGAAGGTTGAACAAACCAATTTTTTCGTATAAAAAAATGGTTAAAAATCAAGATTTTGGCTTGGCTTAAGCAAATTTATTAGTTAATTGCAATAAAAAAGCTTTGAATGAGAAAATATTGGCCAACAATACCGGCAGCAGGAATCGAACTCCGACTCTCCGCTTACAAACTCGGATCGCTACCGCCTGATCTAACCGGGAGTTGAAAGACTCTCGCATCGCGGTCCCTCCCGAAAATGGTTGAAAAGCGCATCTTATTACTTTAGCTTATTACAACCCAGGTAAAAAGTTATATATACTTTATATATAATGGACAAAACACTTATATTTTTATTTCATTTTTTTTTCATAACAATTTATGAAAGAAATGCAAAATATCATCGTCTTGCACAATGCACAATATATGTGTATAAATTATATAAAGTATAACGTTTTCACCTGAGATGTTTGGTAATGACCTATTACTGGGAGGAATATGAATCCAAACAATGTTCCGAAGTGTGTAGGTTCTCCTTGTCAGTTATGATGTATATAAATCAGTGAAAATCTTTACTGATTTTATTCAATGGCACTTTTCATTGTTTATATATCGCTTCATTTATAATGTAATTACATTATTTAAAGAAAATACAAATTCAAGTGGGCCAGACCGACATATATTTTTGATTTGTTACCAAAATTCTAGCGAGATATCTTCTTTAGCTTAAAAATACAAAAGTGCATAAAAAGACATCGAAAACATGGAAATTTATGACGTCATAGAATGCCATTTGCCCTTAAGTGTGCTGCTAGTTTTATAATCATATCAAACTCTCGCATAATATCAGAGATCAGAGAAGTTGAACTTATGAAACGCGTGAAAAATATAAAGCAAGCTCGTAAGAATGGTACGTGAGTAGTGAGCGAAAAGGGTGAAAATATGACGGATGAAGAAGATTGATCTGCTGAAATAAAATTGATAATAAGAAATGAGCTCAAATGCAACGTCAAATGAAAAGAACTGTTTTCGAGTGTTCGAAAATGAATTTTTTTCTTTAATTAATCAATATGCATATAGTTACTTGAAAGAAAATCAATCTCCATGAAAAAATGAAAATGCTCCTCATGGCGTTTCTACGTAAATACATAAAAGTTAAGGGCCTTTTGACTCAAAATTACCTTTTTAGCACGCATAGTGCCAATAGTACTAGGTCTAACCAAATCATGTTTGCATGGAGATTTGTTTCACGTCTCAAATGCGACGAAAAAAATCAAGAACCCTTAGGAAATTGCTCATCATGGCTTTGCTATGTAAATACATAAAACTTACGGGTCTTTTAACTCAGAGTGACCTTGTTAGCACGCCTAGAGCCAAAAGTGCTATGTCTAACGAATCCATGTTTTCATGAAAATGTGTTTTAAGTCTCCAATGCGAGGAAAAAAAACAAAGATCCATGAGGAAAATGCTCATCATGGCGTTGCTATGTGAATACATAAAATTTAAGGGCCTTTTGACTCAAAATGACCTTTTTAGCACGCCTGGAGCCAAAAGTACTAGGTCTACCGAATTTATTTTTGCATGGAGATGTGTTTAACGTCTCCAATGCGCGGAAAAAAATCAAGAACCCTTAGGAAATTGCTTATCATGGCGTTGCTATGTGAAGACATAAAACTTAAGGGCCTTCTGACTCAGAAAGACTTTGTTAGCACGTCTAAAGAAAAAAGTACTAGGCCTAACAAATTTATTTTTGCATAGAGATGTGTTTCACGTCTTTAATTCGAGGTAAAAAATTAAGAACCCTCAGGAAATTGCTCATCATGGCGTTGCTATGTAAAGACAAAAAACTTAAGGGTCTCTAATGCGAGGAAAAAAACTAAGAACCTTGAGAAAAATGCTCATCATGACGTTGCTATGTAAATACATAAAAATTAAGGGCCTTTTGACTCAAAATGACACATTGTTAGCATGCCTGGAGCCAAAAGTACTTAGTTGGCCGACTTTATTTTTGCATTGAGATGTGTTTCGTCTCATGATAGGGTTGCTATGTACACACATACAAATTTAGGCTTTTCGACCCAAACATTCTTAAAATTGACTTTAATTTGGCTCAAAACCAACATACGAGATTGGAAACATACAAAAAAGAGAAAAAATTTTAACCATACCTATTCCTGCGAAACCGCCCACCTTACGAACTGAGTTTTTATTTATAAAATTGTATTCAATAAAAATATTGTTGATAAAAGTAACAAATAGATCTATGGAAAATCTTGCAGAAAATTTAAATACAAATTGCAACTTTACATAAAAAGAAAGAGAAAAAATCTGCTCGCTGCGCGGGTAGATTCTCATCGCGCGACTCGCTTCGCTCGCAAGTTTGAGCGCGCCTAGGGCGCGCGACTGTTGGTTCTCGCGCTTCGCGTTCGATAATGTATTTAACTCGCGCTGCGCGCTCGATCTTTGTACCTCCCCCATATTTGTGCACAGACCTTTTAAAATTAGAGGTCAAATCATCGACAACTTTAATTTGGTGATTGTGAATTCTCTTTCGTTAAAGCTCCTTCGGCTTTAACGAACACATTCTCATCACGTATCTCGTGCTTCGCACTCGATTTTGTCCAAAATGCGAACGTTTCTACAATATGCAACACTATTTTATCAAATGTATATAACATTTATTTCTGTACCTCGGCCTGGGATTGCTTATTTATATATTGCAAAATAAAGTGCAAATTTTATTTATCATGATTACTTTAATATTTTATTCCTTATTTTGCAATTAATTTTATCATCAGCTACCCTGAAACTTTTATATTATTTCAATAAGTGTATATTATTACAATATTCATAATATGCATTGGTATTAAAACATACGTATTATCATTGTCTTGTTTTTATAATTAAAAAAAGTGCACATCATACAAAAAAAAATTAATAACAAATTTGCAGCTATTTTTTGGGTAAACAAATTTTGTCTATTTATTTTCTTGTATCTTGTGTCGATTGTCTCAAAATTCATTTTTTCTATTTTTGGTGTTCAAAATCCAACGTTTTTCTCTCCTTGACATTTTTTTATATCGTGCGTTGTTTGGCTTAAAATGTTCATTTTCGTTTGTTTTTTGGAACTTTGTAAATGCTATAACTCCAGTAATTTTTATGTTATCAAAAAAAATCACAGGGATAAATTATTCGTCTTTTTGAGTACTACTAAAAACCGTACATAGAATTTTTGATCTAAAAAAAAAGGGGTCTCCAAAATTCTGTAAATGCTCTAACTTTTTTAATTTTTTCCCAAAATGGCTGGCTATTGAACTTGACCTTCATTTCAGGACTCTTCAAGAGTATACCAAAGCCCAATCTAATATGTCAATTCTTCCGATAGTTAGCGTGCTCACAGACAGACATGCATACAGGCATGCAGATATACATACAGACATACAGGCAGACACATTCGTAAAAAACTGTTTTTCGGATTCAGGGGGGCTCAAAACGTGGACGTTTGACAAAAACGGGAGGGGTCAAATTTTACACAAATCTAATTTAACCTTCTCTGATGAGAATGTAAAAATAGTTCATTTTTAACAATGCTCATTTTTTAACTTGAGATAACTTTAGTACTTAAATACATTCAAATTCAATAGGAATACAGAGAGGCTATAAATTTCCAATTATTTCCAATATCATAATGGCTCGTTCGCTTTAGTCGATGCATTGAATTTATATAATATAAATGAACTGAAAATCCGATTCGAGTGCATTGGCGAAGGATTTAGTATACAATTGATTTTCCTCTCACGTATGTCTTCATCCGTATTTCATCCAGAGATCCAGGGCTAAAATGTTAATAGAACGAAAATAAATAATTCGTTAAAGTTTGAGCAAAGAGCATTTAAACATACATATTTTAGAGCTGATTGAAGCCGGAAAGATATAAAAGCAGTCACAAGAAAATGGCAGGGATTATATTATTCTCTAGGTCAATGTGGGCGTTAGTGATTTTTATGATATAAGAAGAGAAATCGTCGAGGTTTATATTGACCAGAAAATACCGTACGAAATCCCTAGGATTATTAGTTTTTTACGCGTAAGCCTTCACCCTTGGCACTTTTTACTGAGCACGTGACAATGAACGTGAGCAGAATTATTATAGAGTAAAGTGAGTAAAGGCACCAATTACTGATAGAAAACCGATTGACCGAGGTCGAAGATAACATTGTTTTTCATTTATACCATTTTGGCATGTACAATTTTTTATTTACATTACAATTTCTATCATTCAGAAGCTTAATTGAGACTCATTAGAAGAAATCAACTAGTTTATTCTTATGACAAATGCCCCCATACCCCTTTGTAATCGGCTTGGACCAATAGCTAAAAGTTCGTTTCATAATTCGTTCCTTTAAATAACTTCAGGTTTAAAAAATTGATAAATTAATATTTATTCGTAAAAATTAGCATAACCAATTTTTTTGAAAGAAGCCAAAAGATTTGAAAAATTTCTAAGGATTTAAAAGGATTTCAACAGAGTGACCTTCTCAGCATGGAACACCAACCAACTGCGACTATCTCGGTTCCATTTCTGTCCACCCCCCCCCCCCCCTTCATTCACCGAAGTTTGGTGGAACTGACGTTATAACTAGACTCTCCACCATACGACAAATCACTATTTAACTTGGACATGATTTCGACTCGCAAAATGAATCTCTCGCATAAAGGTGGTAGTTGCGTGTACAATTTGAACAATGAATAATACAAACAATAAAATAGCCACGGAATTGACTGAAACTTTGATTGACGAAATGCATGCACACGGTAAATGTAAAGTTCAAGTTTCAGGCGATGAATGGAGACTGGGTGTTTGGAATGCTAGAGGGGAAGCTAGATATTGTATGCGTACCTGAAACAAATAAAAAGGGATACAAATACTTGGTTTAGACATAAAATGATCCACATGTACACCTGGCGTAAATAAAATAGCCACAGTATAATTGACTTTGTTATTGCGGATGAAAGACTAAGAGAACTAGTAAAAGCTACCAGAATCATGAGGGGTTCTGAATGCATTAGTGATCATTAAGTTCTAGTCTCCAAAATAAACTTAGTTCAGGGATAAGGAAGAAATAGAATAAAAAAAACGAAACAAACGTGAATCAAGATTGAAAATTTACACAAACCGGAAGTGCGAATAAGCAACAAAGATATAGAGGGCGTATGGACTATATTACGGGATATCATTATTAAAACTGCGACCGAAGTGTGTGGTATGGCGGTTCTAGGAATAAAGTCTGGTGATGCATGGTGGAATGATGAAATTGAGGCAGCCCGACAAGAAAAGAAAGAAGCGTACAAGGGAACGTTGAACATCATAGGTCTTAGCGATGAGGAGAGAAATAGACTCGAAAATTATTACAGACACAAAAAGAGGAAAGTTAAATGACTAGTCAAGAAAAGTAATGATAAAATCAGAACAGAAGAACATAAGAAAATAAAAAACGACTTCGGAGGAAGCATGAAACTATTATTGAAAGAGATGAAGGGAAGTTAAAGTACAGAGTTTGTTAACATGAGAAACAGCAAAGGTGAAATGCTATATGATACAGACAGGATAGTAGACGCTTTGAAAGACACTTTGAAAGAATTATTAGGAGGTGAAGCTATAGGGCAACAGAACTGCGACATGGAACATAATGCATTAGAAAACCCAACTGAAAAAGTCTGTGTCACTGAGGTTAGAAATATAATTAAGAATTAAAAAAACGTCAAGGCTGCTGGTCTAAACAGTATTAGCGTTGAAATGCTTAAATGCGGTGGCGAGTACATATCTCACAGGTTATGCGAATTGATAAATTTATGTATCGAGATGGGAGAAGTCCAGGTCGATTGGAGAAAAGCGATTATCGATGCAATATACAAAAGGAAGGGAGATAAAAGCAATTGCAATAATTACAGGGGTATCAGCTTATTAAGTACCGTAAGTAAAACATACTCAAAAATACTTATCTGCAGTATAATGGAAATAACAGAAGAAAATATATGGAAAGTCCAAAGTGAATTTATGCCAGGAAGATCATGTGCGGATCAAATATTTAGCTTAAGACAGATCACAGAAAAAAGTTTCAGAGTAGAAAAGAAAGTTTTTTGTGCGTTTGTAGACTTAGAAAAAGCTTTTGACAAGGTGGACAGAAGTAAACTTTGGGAAGTCCTGAAAGAGTATGGAGTCAATGGATGGCTTATACAAGCAATACAAACAATATGTGCTGGTAGCAAAGCGAGTGTAAGAGTTAATGGGAAACTAAGTGACTGGTTCGATATTATGCAGGGTGTTATATAAGGATGCGTTATGTCCTCATGGCTATTTATTACATTCATGGACAAGTGTCTAAGAATGGCCCTCTTCGACGAAGAAGGTGTAGATCTCGAAACAGTAAGGGTACGTGGGTTAGTGTTCGCCGACGATAAGGTTGTTATGGCAGAATCAATTGAAGACTTGCAAAGAATGTTGAACGAAATAAATACAGCGTGAAGAGTATGGGCCTCAAAATTAACGTAAATACAACAAAAATTATGGTGTTTGAAGGAAAAGATGATAAAACAATGTGCAACATTGTCCTAAATGACGATGAGTGTTATTTAAATAAATAACACGAGAATTCTAGATCAATCTAAAAAATATATACCTCCTTCCTCACATTACTCCTTTCCTCACCAAGCGAGTCACGCCTACCCCGAAAGGGAAACGGCTTAATGGTATTATAATGGTATAGTAAAAGATTGCAAAGGTTTTCAACAACTTTCAAGCGGAATCGTAGAATTTTCAAGGATTTTCATTATTTTAAAGAATGTTCAAAGCTTTTAAACATTTCAAAGAAGTTTAAAAGATTTTATAGATTTTACGGCAGTCCAATGGATTGCACAAGAATCAATTAAGAGATTTGATATTATTTTCAAGGTTTCAACTGCTTTTCAGGGAACCAAGAAAAATGTAAGGGATTGCAAAGGATTTCCTAAACTTCATAAGAATTTTAAAAAGATTTCATAGAATTTAAAAGGTATTAGTGTATTTTTACAGATTTTAAGGGACTTTAGAGAATTTTAAAGATTTCATAAGGACTTTTATGGGATGATTTTAAGTGATTTTTAACAGATTTCAATAAGGTCTTGTAATACATTTTCCAGGATCTCAAAAGATTTCATAGAAATTTCAAGGAATATCATCAGATTCCACGTACTTTCACGGGATTTAAACGGTTTTTATAATAGTTGAATGGACTTTAAAGAATTTATTCACAATAATTGAGGAATTTCAAAACACATCACAGATTTGAAAATATTTTAAAATATTTTTAATAGATTACGAGACTTGGTAGAAATTTCAAGGGATGTCAAAGGATTTTAGATGATGATTTCTAGAAATGTTCAAGCGCTTAAAACATTTCAAAGTATTTTAAAAGATGTCAAATGTTTTGAAATATTTCAGGTATTTCCAAGGATTTCAAGGAATTTCCCAAGGATTTAAAAAAACTGTAGAAATTCCCAAGGATTTAAATGATTTTTACAAATACAAACTTGTATTTCCAAGGATTTTTAAGGTATTTCATAAGATTTTCGAGGATTTCTGTAATTCTAGAGGATATTTCAAACGATCTCAATAAGGTATTTCAATAAATTTCCTAGGATCTCAAAGAATTTCATAGAACTTCAAATATTGCAAGATGTTTCAAGGAATATCATCAGATTTTATGTAATTTCACGGTATTTCAACGGATTTGATAATATTCTAATGGCTTTCAAAAAATTTATTCTTAAGAATTGAGGAATTGCAAAAAATTTCAAATATTTGAAAATATTTTCCGTGCAATTACATGAAGTCTGACAATATCTTGAAATCCCTTGAAGTATTTCAAGTTCTATGACATCATTTGAGGTCCAGGAAAATTCACTAAAAATTTGAGAATGTTGAAAATTTTCTGAAATCCTCTCAAATATGTTTAAATATCCTAAAATCATATAAAGTCTATATCAAAATCCTTGCAAATCTACCTAAATTCAAGGAAATTCTTTAAAACTGCATGGAATTTTTGAAATTATGTGAAATCTCTTGTAATACTTGAAAATCACTTTAAATCTTTGAAATTCGAAATTTGTTGTAAAATTCTTTGATAGAAATATTAGAAAATGTTTAGAAATTTTTTTATATCTATTGGAATCGTATAGAATTCCTTGAACATTTTGTGAAGTCCCTTGGAAGTATTATAAATAATCCAAAACCTTTTAAATCCTACGAAATTCTTTCAAATCTTTATATAATTTGGGAAATTCTTTGCAATCCCATTACATTTTTTTAAATTTCTTAACCATTAAAACGCTCTGTAAGTCACCTGGTCCCCAAGCATGTTTTTAACTTAATGATTTTTTTTAGAGCTAGAAACCTAATTTTTGGCCAACGTAAAAATCATTTTTCATGAAGTTACTCTAAAAGAGTTCTTCGAAAATTTTCCAAGTCGAAATTGCAAATCGCTCTTACTGCTGGAAGCATTTTTTATGTGGGATCTCTAAAGATCCCATATGTACTTCATGATATTCTGAGATACGTGTGCGCTTTAAGGGTCAAAATCCTTTGAAATCTTAGAAATAATATTAAATCCTAGTCCGCTTCTGTAAAAATTATAATAAAAACCAAGGGCGCGAACAAATCAATAAAATATGTAAGAATTTTATTCTGCTTATCATTTGTTTAGTTAATTGTATTATGAATAATAATAATGAAATTTTCATATTTTAAGCCTCGAGAAGCAGATCTAATTGTTATTCTGATTTACAAATTATCGGGAATGCTTTATATTAAAAGATTGTCATTGAATAGAAAAAAATATTATTATCAAATAAGAGGGTACTCCTTAATCTCGCAAATAATTATTTTTATATTTTTTGTAATTAATATGAATAGAAAAAAGATGTTTGACGTTGATCTCAAATACTTTTTCAACATTCAATTCAAAATCCATATAACGCGTGATTTAAAAATCTTTATTTGAAAAAAAAAATGAAAAACTTTTCTAATTTACTCGTGTATCAATGCAAAGTGGGCAAAAAAGTAAAAAAATTCCATTCATTTCTCCGTAATTTAAAAATATTAGTTTGAAAAAACAAGAATGGGAAAAATTTCCTCCTTTTCTGATGCGACAATGCAAAGTGGATAAAAAAGTAAAAAAATTGATTCGTTTTCCGTGGTTTAAAAATATTTATTTTGAAAAAACAAAAATTGGAAAACTTTTCTAATTTGCTGGTGTGACAACGTAAAGTGGATTAAAAAGTAAAAAAAATTGATTTACTTTTCCTCCAAAGCATTCAGCTTTTTTACTATTTCTGCATTTATAAAAATATTATTTCAATTTCGAAGGAAGAAGTGTTTATTATCTTGCAAAAAGTTTTGAGAACTCTTTCTAGGAACCACGACTTTTTCTTGAAGTAACTTTTCTTATATATTATCCACTTGTGAAAAAAATACCATCTCAGTGCCCGTTATCCTGCAAATTTCTAATTGAAAAAAAAATAGTTTCCAACAGAATTTTCTCTTTTGATTTCAGAATAGTTTTTCATATATGTTCCCTGTTTTCTGATACGCAATTGAAATAATTGAAATTATCTTTCGTTAATAGCTTGAAAAGATTTTGATTTAAACAAAAATGATTCATTAAATTATTAATTGCATAGTGTTAGTTATTATTGATGCTTAAAATGGTATATAAAATGAAATCCCTATGATAATTATTGCACTCATAGGAATTTTTTTTTTTTCATCAAAATGTTGAATTCTCGTGTCAAAAAATCGAAGAATTACAAAAAAGTTATATTTTTCCACAGTATGTAGTGTGACCCTTAAAGTTTCTACATGAATATTTCACTGCTCTACTTTCTTTTTTGTACAGTTACTTTACACTGATATTTGAAAAGTACAGTGTATTCATAAATAATCATCATCAATTGAATTAATTATCTCATAAATAATAAAACCAAATTTTTATTAAAATTTTTATTATTCATAAGCCCGTTTAATTAAGATTTCTGCAATGCAATGGTGCTTCATAAATGAATAAAAGTGTGTACGCCAGTTGAGAGTACGCGAAGTTTCGCAAAGTTTCTTTACTAGTTTCTTCACGAAAAAAAGAAATTCACAGGGATTAAATGAATACCTACGAATAGCAAAATCTGGCTGACGACAAACTTTATAAGAAAAAAGTATGTTTTCAAACAGTTTTAAAAGCTTCTGCGGAAGCCTGCTAAATACCATTTTAAAGTAATATATGATCAAATAAATTTAAAGCAAATAAGCGAGACATTTTTATAGGGTTTTCTGAGTATATTACCGGAAGGAATTAAAGTTATATATATTAAAGTAATATATTAATATTGAATTTAATTTACCGATAATTACCTTGTCATTGCAGTCCAAAGTGTGTTTACCTTTAAATCACAGTGTGGGATAAAAATATCACAAATTTGTTTAATAGTTCAATTTTGAAGATTTGCAATCAAATACTCTTCAATTTTAAAAGTTTACAAACAAAAAATCTTAAATCTACATGATTTTGAAGATCAAAAGTTTACTTTTTAATTCTAAATATTTTAAATTGGAGAAATTGCGAATGCAAAGCATCCAAATTACAGAATTTGTAATGGTAAAACTTAATAGTTGCATAATTTTCAATTGTAAATTTTCAAAATTTGAAGCTCTACAATTTTGAAGTGTTACAATCGAAAACTCTTGAATTCTAAAGATGTATAAATAAAATTCTTGAATTTGGATGATTTTGGAAATTAAAAGTTAATTTTTTAAGAAGAAAATTAGAAACACAATATTAACAAGTCAGTCTGTACAAAAATTTATTTTTGAAACAAAAAGGCTAAAAAACATTGTGAATCCAAAAATCAGTTGTTTTGAAAAAACACATTCAAAAAGTTCAATATATGCAAAAAAGAATTGCATAGAAAGACCCCAAAATATGTTTCCAAACAACTTTGTAATCGGCTCATTAGAGACAAGTATATAACAAGAGGAAGAAAGAGGGAGAGCATAAGGTAAGAGACAACCAAGCCATCTTCACTCTCTTATCATTTCTCTTTCTCCGTCTTTTTTATACTACTATTGGGACCAACATGTTTCGAGATCACTTTAGATCTCCTCATCAGGATATAATTTTATAGGATACTACGGACAATTATTTCTGTCATATGCTTTGTATAAGTAATGTATGTATATATATATATATATATATATATATATATATATATTTATGAGACTGAAGTTTCTTATCGTACTGTTATTTAAATTATTTTTTTTTTTTTGATGGATTTTTATATTTTAATTTTCGGTTTAAGTGTCAATCCTTAATATTTCGTAAATATTTCATGCACTTTAATACTTGTTTTAATTTCAAATGAACAGAAAATTAAAATACAATAATTTCCAATGTTTCCTATAAGAATTCAATCAAATTATCAAAGGCTTTGTTATATCTCGAAATGTCTATATTTAAATTGATTTAATTATTGCCTTCTCTCTTTATGTATAACATCTCCATGAATTAACTTTTTATTTGCCCCACAATCTGTCAATTTCCGCGAAATCTATGATGATATGTTAAAAATTTCTAAGAAACTTGAGTTTCATATCAAGTCAAAACCGTAAAGTAAAAAAAAGACTTATCCTTCTGCTGTTATTTCCTATATTTCATTGTGAAATGGAAAAATTTATTCCGTTATAAATCTTATATGAAAACCATTAGCACAACACCAATTTTGATTGTCATAATCACCATAAAAATGTTAATAGATGATAAATATTTTCCAAAGATATTTTTTATAAAATTTGAAAAAAATGGTTGATTTTGAATTAATCCATATTCCGAAATACAAATTCATCTAATTAAATGGGATTTTGTTTGAAAATTCAGAAAAGTTTATTCAAATTTATTTATTTTTTCATTTAGTGCAATTTTAAAGTTACACTTTAACTTCACTTTACAATCTAACTGAATTTTTGGTAATTTTTTATTTTGCCACAGAATTTTTCTTAAAAAAAAATTTTTTTTTGTTATTTTGATTCTTCAAGATCACCTAACAAGCTTCTGTTGTGTAATTTTGTGCACTTACAAAAGTTTAATCAAAATTTAATTTCTTATGATTAAAAACAATTAAAAATGTGATATTATGACATCCTGGTACTTACCAAAAGTAAGGTTGCCAGAGGGATGTTCATGTATTACTTATTCAAATCAAAGACTTTCGATAAATGAAAGCATGAAACCCTTAACACCTGCAATAATGGCTGTCGAAGGAAGATTCAATAGAATACTTTAACAAGTTTCATTGAATACGTATACTGGTGTATACAAAAATACGTCGATATTATGCTTTTGATAAATTAAAAAATAATGCAAATTCGAAATTCTATTTGTTCTCAAAGAATGGAACTTTACAAATTTTGTTCATCAATATCTTTTAATTGTAAGTAATTGTTATAAATAAGATCATAATTAATCAGAATTTTTATTTTATTGATTAACATGAAAATTCTAGGACTCAACTCTTCATTGAGCTTCACCGGGTATAACAACAATTTTTGGTCGTGTATAAAGTATCCTTGATATTTCAGAAATCTTTTTAATAAAATTTTCAGAAAAAATCTAAAAAATTACAAAAATGCAACCGCGACTTATAGATGGAAACACTTCAATTAATTTTTTTATTGAGTACTATGGCACTGAGTTAATTGCTTTTTCAAAATTGGGAAAATATTTTAAAGTTCAGGTTCTAAAGAATTTCTCCAACATGTGGTTTTTACGATCGTTGACTGTCTCGTGTATAGGAAGGACACCGTACTTGAGTTCTTGGAAAACGCGTACAACCAAAAATCTGTCAATTTCAAAGGGAGTTTTCGTTCGTCTATTTCTTTTCCTTTGTTTAAAAAGTGAATTCAGTACTCAGGGTGACCCGGTGCGGTTCAGTCGCTCTTGATGAAATCTTGAAGAATCAAAATAACAAAAAAAATTTATTTTTTAAGAAAAATTCTGTTGCAAAATAAAAAATTACCAAAAATTCAGTTAGATTTTAAAGTAAAGTTAAAGTGTAACTTTAAAATTGCACTAAATGAAAAAATAAATAAATTTGAATAAACTTTTCTGAATTTTCAAACAAAATCCCATTTAATTCGATGAATTTGTATTTCGGAATATGGATTAATTCAAAATCAACCAATTTTTTCAAATTTTATAAAAAATATCTTTGGAAAATATTTATTATCTATTAACATTTTTATGGTGATTATGACAATCAAAATTGGTGTTGTGCTGATGGATTTCATATAAGATTTATAACGGAATAAATTTTTCCATTTCACAATGAAATATAGGAAATAACAGCAGAAGGATAAGTCTTTTTTCTACTTTATGGTTTTTACTTGATATGAAACTCAAGTTTCTTAGAAATTTTCAACATATCATCATAGATTTCGCGGAAATTGACAGATTGTGGGGCAAATAGAAAGTTAATTCATGGAGATGTTATACATAAAGAGAGAAGGCAATAATTAAATCAATTTAAATACAGTAGAAGTCCGATAAGTTTCTCATTTCGGGGCTGTAGGAGCGGAAAATTCCAGGAATTGCGGACTTATCGAATGCCCCCTCTAGTAGCACGCTATTAGGTGCGCGCATGCGTGATAATGATGCGCAAATCATAAGCAAAATAGCGCACGTAGTGGGAGAACCCCAATTAGTGTGCGTGCCGTGCGTGTGATGACGTTTTAAGGGGAGTTTACACTTATCGGACGGCAACTTATCGGACTTCTACTGTATAGACATTTCGAGATATAACAAAGCCTTTGATAATTTGATTGAATTTTTATAGGAAACATTCGAAATTATTGTATTTTAATTTTCTGTTCATTTGAAATTAAAACAAGTATTAAAGTGCATGAAATATTTACGAAATATTAAGGATTGACACTTAAACCGAAAATTAAAATATAAAAATCCATCCATAAATAAAAAATAATTTAAATAACAGTACGATAAGAAACTTCAGTCTCATATATATATATATATATATATATATATATATATATATATATATATATATATATATATA
>CAKNYM010047922.1:104753-115795 GCA_932195095.1 Andricus curvator
AGAAATAATTGTCCGTAGTATCCTATAAAATTATACCCTGATGAGGAGATCTAAAGTGATCTCGAAACATGTTGGTCCCAAAAGTAGTATAAAAAAGACGGAGAAAGAGAAATAATAAGAGAGTGAGGATGGCTTGGTTGTCTCTTACCTTATTCTCTCCCTCTTTTTTCCTCTTGTTATATACTTGTCTCTAATGAGCCGATTACAAAGTTATTTGAAAACATATTTTGGGGTCTTTCTATGCAATTCTTTTTGCATATATTGAACTTTTTGAACGTGTTTTTTCAAAACAACTGATTTTTGGATTCACAATGTTTTTTAGCCTTTTTGTTTCAGAAATACATTTTTGTACAGATTGACTTGTTAATATTGTGTTTCTAATTTTCTTCTTAAAAAAATTAACAAACAGAGACATTAAACCATGGAACCTGATATTTGTTCTTTTGGGTTCGGATTTTAATGCCGTTCTTAGGGAATAGGTTTCTGGGTCAACCTTCAAAAGTCAAGTTTTACATTCTAAATCTTTCAAATTGAAAAAATTTTGAATGTAAATCATAAAAACAGATCAAAATTTCAGAATTTTAGATTGTAACACTTCAAACTTGTATAACTTTTCATTGCAGATGAAAAAAATTAAAAACACTTCAATTAAAAAAATTCATAATTCAAAGTTCTACAACTTTCAAGATTTACAGTTCAAATTTTTTTTATTTCATCTATGGGGCCGTTCAAGTATTACCTGAGCATAATTTTCCCTATTATTGACCCCCCCCCCACTGTGAGCATATTTTTGCATTACTAATATAAAAAAAAGAGCCGCCATTTAGACCCCCCTCCCCCCTAAAATGTTTACGTAATACTTGAATAGCCCCTATTTGCAGTTTAAAATTCTTCAATTTTAAAGATATATTTGAATGAAAATTCTTAAATTGTGGAGATTTTGAAGATCGAAAGTTGAGAGATTTCAATTCCAAATCTTCCAAATTGAAGACATTTCCAATATAGTGCATCAAAATTAAAGAAATTTCAATGATAAAATTTAAAATTTGCATAATTTTCCATTGCAAATTGTCAACATTAAAAGCTCTTCAATTTGATAGATTTGCAATTCATAATTCTAAGCTTTGAAGAGTTATAATTTGAAATTATCAAATTTCAAAGATGTATAAATAAAAATGATTAAATTTGGATGAATTTTTAAATAAAAAGTCAAGTTTCAATTCTAAATCTTCCAGATTGAAAAAATTTCGAATATAAATCAACAAAATTACAGAATTTTGTATTGTAAATTTTGAATTTGCATAATTTTAATTGTAAATTTTCAAAATTGAAAGCTCTTTGATTTAAAAAATTTTAAATTCCACAATTATGAAAATGAGCAATTGAAAATTCTCCAATTTTGAACATAGAGAACTGCAATTATTTAATTTTCAAGATTGATGTTTTAAAGGTATGTAATTTTAGACGTTTTTTTAATAGTGTAATTTTCACGATTTACATTTGAAAATCCTTCAATTTTAATGATTTTGAATTAAAAATTCTTCAATTTTAAATATTTCCTATTTAAGACTCTTCAATATTTTATGTGTATAATAGAAAATGATGCAACTTCGAATGTTTTTTTTTCAATAGTTTCATTTCGAAGATTCAAAATTGAAATTTATTCAATTTTATATAATTGCAATTGCAAATTCTTCAATTACGAACAGTAAAAATAATAGCGTTGTTTTATTTTTTGGAAATTCTTATATTTTTTTATTTTATTACTCACTGTGTATGTACATCCTTTTTGAAAATTTGCTTACAAAGAATCCAACCTTACTAAGTATAATTAAATTCCCCCTTCCATAGGAGATGGACAGAAACTAACTGTAACTTAACCGCAAGTACCCCAATTACCCCAAATACCCCAACTCTCAATAATCCTCCATGTAATGCCCAACGTATTTAATCCTGTGGAGTCCCTAAATCCCAAACCGCCTGCAGCCGGATTTTTATTGGAAGCGCTCGCATTCGCCTGGCCATTTGTCAGAGAAGTGGAAAACTGCAGAAAACCAAAACTCCTGAGCACAGCCGGTTACCGACATACGAGTTTGAATGTAGACATTCGATAGCATCGAGTGCCCACATCCATCCTCGGCGTCAAACCTCTCGATTGAAAGTAGCTAAACGCAGTGAAAACACGAACAGTCCCGAGCGGTCATCCATCCAAGCGCAAACCGCGCCCGTTCGTCATTCTTGGCATTCGAGATCTAGACGAATCGAGAAGAACCACCCAGGTACTGCCGTCGGTTTGGAAATTTTTATATTTCTGCAAGGCGAATTCAGAGAGGGACAATTGGGGTGGTCGCCCCCCCCTCCCTCCTCCCGAGGTTTCAGAAACCAAATTTAAAATTTGAAAATATGTATATCAGGTACATAAAGTACTTAAGGCCTCTTAATTTCCTTGACAAATTTGAGCCCTCTAATTATCAGACCGTATTTTTAGTTGGTTTTTTCTGAAATTTTAAACCACTTACGCCCCTTTGTTAGGATCCGTATAAGTTTTGACCTTCTCCCCCTCCCATCCCTATCTAACGTAATTTTTGTCCACCAAAGAGTGACGCCAAAATAGGCTGTTTTTTTGCCTATTTTTTGGACCTCGCTAGCGACCTGGTGGAAAAATATAAAAATATGTTACAGGTATCAAATTACTCGTCATTAAAAACCAAAGTGAGCTTTTTTTTTTTAAATATTCCGAAAAATTACCCCTATTCAGGGGTTGAGATGACCCCAAAATAATTAAAAAAAAGGAAATACCACTAATTATAAAATCATTTTTCAATATATTTTTCTATAAAATAAACCTTACAAAAGTAAAATCACGTATTTTCTTGATTGATAAGGGGTTGATGTGGGTTGAAAATTCACCCCAAAGCTCTCCAATAGGTATTTCCTATTTTAAAATTTTCTTGGATCTTCTCAACCCCTAAATAGGGGTAATTTTTGGAAATTTTTAAAAAACGAAAAGCTATGCTCACTTTGGTTTTAAATGACGAGTAATTTGATACCTGCAACATATTTTTATATTTTTTCACCAGGTCGCTAGGAAGCTCCAAAAAATAGGCGAACTTTAGCGTCACTCTTTTTTTCGTGAATTTATTTAGGGTTCGTCGAAAAATAACGTAAGAAGAAAAAATGTATCCATTTTTAACCAAATAGTTGAATTTTGAACGAAGAAGACTATTTTTCTAACAAAAAAGGCTTTTTTAACTTAATAGTTAAGTGTTTGGTTTCAAAAGATCACTTTACAACCAAAAATGGAATAGTTAAATTTCCATTGAAAAACTCTAATTTTTAATCCAGAAAAATAAATTTCTTACAAAACAGTTAAATTTTCTACGACATAGTTCAATTTTTGAGCCAAAAGGACGAATTTTCCACAAAAAGGCGAATTTTCAACCCGAAAATATGCATTTTCAACCAAGGAGTTGAATTTTCAACAATATAGTTGAATCCTCTACTAAAACCGATTAATTTTCAACCATACAGTTGCATTTTCAACCAAAAAATCGATTTTCTGCCAAAAAAAGATGAATTTTAACAAAGTGCATACCTTTTTAATCAAATAGTTCATTTTTTAACCAAGGAGATTAATTTTTTGACCAAAAAAGGCTTTTCTCAACTAAATAGTTACATTTTTAGTTTGAAAACATCACTTTTCAACAAAAAATGGAATAGTTAATTTTTCATTGAAAACAAATTTGATTGAGAAAAGCGAATTTTTTACAAAACAGTTAAAGTTCCCACCAAATAGTTGAATTTTTAGGTCAAAAGGACGAACTCCCCACAAAACAATCGTATTTTCAATTAAAAAATTGAATTTTCGACTAAATAGTCCAATTTTCTATCAAATTGTTGAATTTTTGAGTCAAAGAATAATATTTTTATATAAAACAGTTGAATTTTCAACAAGAAGTTAATTTTCAACCAAACAGTTGAATTTTCAAGCCAAAAAAACGATTTTCTACAAAATAATTGAATCTTCAACTAAAATTATGAATCTTCAACTAAAAATATGAATTTTCAATAAAGTAGTAGTAGTTTAACAAAATTTGCACTCCATATAAGAGAACATGGATAAATCGTTGTCCTACACCCGCCCCCATCCCTTGCAACATACACATCCAAAAGACTTCACGCAATTTATGCGCGGCCCCAAATATGCACGTGCTTTCAGGTTTTTTATGAATGTGAATACTTAATTGAAAAACATAAATAAAGTGTAATTTATCGCCTTATATGTAACATATGTTTTCGTATATAAAAAAAAAAGAAACTTTGTAGGAACTTCCAGACTTCAAGTTACTTGACTCAGTCACTGGAAATGTAACAATTTACCATCTAAATTTTAATAATCCTAAAGTCAGATAAAATGATTGTTATGTCGATCTAGCATGATGAGAATTTCATATTCGAATTCAAACTGAAGAATTTCCAACAGCTGCAAGTGGAAACAGAATTTCATAAGATGGCAAACTAACGTATACTAATAAACTTTCAAACGGCCCTAGCGGAAAACAATTTTTACAAGAAAGTATAATATTTCTACAACTGTAATTTTTTGTTAAAACATGTACTTTTTTGTGAAAAATGTACAAAATTAAAAAAAAAATACAGTTAATACTAATAGCTAATTTTTTCTTGTAGTTACATGTAGAAAAGTAAAACAAATAACAATAAATTATAAGTTTCTACAATTCCAAAATTTGTTTAACTTTTTATTAATCTTTTTTTTTTACTTTGTTGTAAAAATTTACAAGGTAATACAGAAAACTACGTGATTTTACATTTTTTTTAATTTGGGTGTTATACGTTGTATAAATAATGTTCACATTTAAACAAAAAAATATAAATTATCACAAACAATACTTTTAGAATTCGCATCAACGTTTTTGAATTGAACTTTACTGTCTGTTTTTGTAGGATATGAAATATATAAGTTTCTACAAGAAACTACAATTTAAGAAAAATTTTACACTTTTACCAAGAACTTTTGCTATTATAATAAATCACATTGAACTGTAGTTCGATTATTAAAAATTTTACAATAACTTATTTTACAGGACGATTCTGAATCTGTTTAAAATTAAGCAAATAAAACCTTCAAAATTGAAATTTTACAATTTGGAAGCCTCACTAGTTAAACAAGTGTGATCGTTCGATTGCAACTTTACAAATGTAGAAATTTTGCTATGGCCCAGACCGGGCCCAGACCAGGCCGAATCTGGCCCAGATCTGGAAAACGGACCTGGGCCCGATCGCTGATGAAACACACGGCCCGATCAGAGCCAGATCTGGCGCCCGATCTGGCCACCCGATCGGTACCCGACCTGGCCCCGACTAATTTCCCGTTAATAGCCATTTTTGAAATTTATAATTTCTTATAATTTTGTTTATAATAATAATTTTATAGCAAGAGAAATTGATAAAGTGAACTATATTTTTTATTCAAGTACCAAATATTAACGCAAAAACAAACTCAATACATTTTTTAGTCTTTTTGACTTCATTATTCACAAGATCCGCCCCAGTCCTTGGTGGGAATTTCTTTAGAATAATTCTAATTTTGAGTCGAAACGGGCAATTTGCAAAAATAATTGAAATGCTGGACTAGAACAAGGAATTTTTCAAAAGAATATTAATTCTGAGCTAAAACTGGAAATTTTCGAAAAGAATTAACATTCTGAGTTGGAACAGGGAGTATTTAAATTTCAACCAATTTTGAGCTATAATTGGACATTTTCAAAAATAATTAAAATTCTGGACTGTAACAGGGAATTTTTCAAAAGAATTCTAATTCTGTGTGGAAACGGAATTTTCAAATTTAAACAAATTCTTAGTTGGAACAGGAAATATTCCAATCTTAATCAATTTTGAGCTGCAATTGGAAATTTTCGAAAAAACTTAAAAGTCTGCATTGGAACAGGGCACTTTTCAAAAGAAACTTAATTCTTAGTCGAAACGGATAATTTTCGAAAAGAATAAAAATTCTGGATTGTACCAGGGAATTTTTTAATATTAACAGCATCTGACCTAAAACGGGAAATTTCGAAACGAATTTAAATTCTGGATTGGAGTCGGGAATTTCTCAGAAGAAATTTAATTCTGAGTTGAAACGGGGTACTTTCGAAAAGTATTGAAATTTTAAGTTTTTGGAAAATTCTAATTAAAGCGCTTTAAAATATGTAACCATTGAAATCTTTTTAAAACTATAAGCTTAAAATTTTGAATCATGAATTGAAAAAAAATGTTAATGAGCTTAAAATTTTCGAAATCATCAAAATAACAATTTAGTTAATATAAAATATCTGAATTATTGCTATAAACTGAAACTACAAGATAAGAATGACTTAACTATGACCATTTTTCTTTAAAAATAATAAATTTAATTCTAAATTTAACTCTAAAATCGCCGGTAAAATTAAAATAAGAATGAAATAAAATTTTGAGGTTATGTCGAAGAAAACTGAATTTCTGATACTCACAATCCTGAATATTTATATGTTCATTTTTAGAGTTATAGATGCGATATTGCTATACTTTATGTTTTAATTATATCAAAAACTAAACACACGTTACTTTGATTTTCTAAAATTCCTGGAACTTGCATTTCGGGCTGGGTTCCACTTTCTTTTTCATCATCTGCATCAATATCTACATAATTTTCAATATATAATCAATAACTTGGGTTAAAATTTATATACATTTTTTTATTTGTGTTACTTTAAGGCAAACTCAAAATATCTTTGAAATATACAATTTATAATAAGTTTTCAAATAAATTTCAATTTTAAGGTTAGGTTTCGATTCAATCAATACGATTTAACGATTTACTTACCCTCGTTCAGATAACGAAAATTGTCTAAAGCAGCTAACGCGCGATGCTTTCGAACTCATGGTGTACTAGGCTTTGGCATATTGTTTATTACATTAGACACCTAAACTCAGACAATAAACATGAATTTTATCAACAATAACACATTTCATTTGATAACAAGGCAAGTTCCCTAAATTGGAACTAGGTGGCGTTGCAATACTTGAACCGGTCTGGCTCGGGTGGGGGCCATGGAATTATCCCGATCTGGCCCCGAAGATACTAAGCTGATCAGGGCCAGATCGGTATTTGGGAAAATATATGGCGATTTCTGCACGGGCTATTCTGATTATTAAAACAATTTCAGATTAATAGATTCATAATTAAACGCTCTTATTCAATTCCAAATCCTATTCAAATATTCTTTCAATCTAAAATATTCCATTTGTAACTCAGTTAATTTGAAATTTATAAATGAAGGAAAAGACATTTTTTTGAATATTTAGCAATATTTTACTTTTTAATTAAAATGAGCAATTATAAATCAAATATCAAAAACGAAACAATTTTAAACTTCATTATTTGAAATAGAAAGCCTTGAATCTTTAAGATTTCAGTGTTAAAATTTAAACTCTGAACGTTACAATTTTAATTGCTCAATTTAACAAATTTGTAGTGTGTCAATGAAATTATTGAATTTTGATGCATAAATAAAAATTGAATAATTATCAATTTGGAAAAAATTTGAGTTAGTTTAAGAGATATTTGCAAATTTTGAGAACATTCAAAATTAATTTAAAACTGATAAAGATTTCAATAAATAAATTCAGATTTTTTAAGAATTCGAAATAAAATTTTGAAGCTTAAAATTGCTTAAAATGATATAATTTTGAAAATTTATAAATTTTTTGATTCATTCTTTAATTCATAGTATTGAAAATGATAGCGTGGACTTCAATTTTTTTTAAATCTTTTAACTGTACAATATATAAAAGTAAAATTTTTTTATTTTGCAGTTTAACGGCTTTTAATTTAAAATTTTTCAATTGAAAAGTGTTAAAAGCTTACACTTTATACGCATAAATTATTGAGCTTTCGAATTAACATTTTTTAGGCTTTAATTTTAAAAGCTTAAAAATCAAAAGTATTGCACTTTGAGTATTTTAACTTGCAGTTCAGTTTTTATAACTTAAAATGAAAAAAAGGTTATCTTCAAGAGTTCGAATCTTTTAATTTAATGACTATGATCCATTTTTTCTCAATTATTGAATTTTTATTTGCAGTCAAAAAGTTGTTCTTTTTTGATCTAAGATAACAAATATTGAGAACATTGCAATCAGATCATTTTTAATGGCATATGTGATGTCCAATCGATGGCTATATATTTGGAAAAAAAACTTTAAAAGTATGTTCTTTGTTCTTTAATAACGATTATTTATTATTGTCATTTAATATTTTACCGTTCCTTTAAAGTTAAAATAGTACACATCTTAATTTAAAATTATGTCATTGCAATATTCTAAATATTTGTCATCCTGGGTCGAAAAAGAGCAACTTTTTGGTTGCAAAACCTGTAAATTTCTGTAGATTCTCGTAGTTGTTAATTCTTGTAGTTATACTTCTTTGTACATTCTTGTAGGAAACTAAAACTACAAGAAAATACAACAATGTACAAACAACAAAAAAAGTACAAAATTCGTCTCAATAATAGTAAAAAGTTGTATTTTCCTGTAATTTTGCTTTTAATTTACTGTATTAATTTGTAGATTCCTGTGAAAATAGTATGCGATAAGTGTATGGAAACATAGGAGCTTCAATGTGGACAAAGTGAATGAATGAATTTGAAGATTATTATATTTATATAATAATATTATTATTATTATTATGTGTCGCCCGGTATCCCCGACGTGCCCTGGTTAACCCCGGTTTAGGGTACTTATGTATATAAAGCCGAGGAGACAAGTACATTGAATAAATAATACTGCGACAAAAGAAATGTAATATCCCGTGGATTAAATGAATATACATGTAAGAGTAATATATTTTCTCTTTATAATGGCCCTTACTTGCATTAATGCGGTTAACGTTGCCTCCTGTGTATATGTATACATATGTAGACAAGTTGGATTCCACTCTCGTAATCTCCAGGAGGAAAGATTTTCCGGGATGCTATGTCTTGCACGTTCCTTACAAGCGAACTCGTGCACACTGAGTTTTAATGCACCCCTGGGGAATTCTCCTATTCGTTGCGAAACAGTGTTAAACCGTTTTGAAAAGTTTCACGTTCTCCAGCCGTGAAACCCCTATTCGTAACCCGAAACTTCGATTTCGGCGCTATTCACAAGATCTATTGCAGTTAAATTCAAAGATGGAAAATTATAAAAAATCTTGCAAAAATAAATATTTTCTTAAGACATTATAAGACTTATCCTTTTGATTAAAGCTAAATTTTCTCTGGTAGATTTTTTTAGGAGTTCGATTATTTTTTTATAATTTCATTAAGTGTATGGTGTAGTTTTTTCATCCCTTGAGCTGCATGCTGTGTTCAAGGAAATGTGCCCTAAAGGGCAAGATAAAAATAAACTTTGGTTTCCATCAATCCTGGTGTCCTAAGGTTCTTAAGTCGCAGAATACGAAACTTTAGTCAAAATTTGAAGAAAAAAAACGGCTGATCCAATATGGCGACTCAAAATTGAAAAACTCTAAAACTCGATAGATTTTTACGGAAGTTCGTATCTTGGAGTTTCTCTGGCTACAGAGTATGAATTCGTGGTCGAAATTTCACCAGCTAATGCAGGGGGTAGACGCAAACCTATTTTCAAAATTGTTTATTGTTTGTATTACATCAGTTCATACGCATTCCTAAATTTTTTTACAGATTCGTGTTCTACGACCCCAAAAACATGTAGAAATAAGGTTTCACGGAAATGGGCCAAATTTTCGGATTTCATGACATCTTCGAGCCGCCATATTGGATCAGCCATTTTGAATTAAAAAAATTTGACCACAGATTCGTATTCTACGATCCCAAAACCCCGCTAAAAAGAGTTTTTGCGGAAATGTGCCAAATTTTCGGATTTCTTCACATTTTGAAGCCGCCATATTGGATCAGTCATTATGAATTTATTTATTGTGATCACGGATTCGTATTCTATGATCCCAAAAACCCCTAGGCACAAAGTTTTGTGGAAATTGAAAGAATGACCCGTAAGATACATACATTTGCCGCCATACGCCGTCATTTCCCCCCGGGGCATGACTAAAATTGACGCCAGATGGCATCAGTGCCGCTCAAGGGGTTAACTGATGCAAAATACTGGTGCTGCCAAAACAAATTACAAATGGAGCCCTATGAAATACGATATTTCTTCATCTTTTACACTAGCACGTGATCTTTGAACTACGAGATTTGTCCGGAAAGTACCCGACCTTGCACTCTAACTTTGTATTTAGTTGTGCTATTGTCAAAAACTGATATTTGCCATTTAAAGGGGTCCTCTGTGATGCCCTCTCCTAAGCGGCATGGGCCTGCGAATCTTTAGACAAATATTGTACGCAGTTGCGTAAACGTCTAAACACGTACACGTCGTATTTCAGAATGACGGAATGCACCCAACAAAGAGTTTGCATTAGATTTTGCCAAAAACTTAGCCATTCATGTTCGGAAATGATCGTTATGATTCGGAAAGTGTATGTTGATGAGTCTATGCGTGATACTTAAATTAAAGAGTGGTTTATTGAATTTAAAAGTGGTCCTAATTCAGTGAAAAGTGACTGTCAAAATACTTCAAAATGCGGAACGGGTTTGAGTGTTAATTAATGGAAATGCTCGGAAAACGTACCTGCCCATTTATTGCAGCTTATTCAACAATTTCTGGTGAAACACAGACTTACACAACTTCGGCACCTCCCATACAGACTTGATCTGGCTCTATGTGTTCTATGACTGTTTCCAAAATTAAAGTATCCTCTAAAAGAAAAACGATTTGAAGACGTAGAGGAAATAAAACAGAATGTGAGGAAGCAGCTTTTAGCTTTTCCGAAAGGTGACTTTAAGGAGTGCTTCTGAAAGTGAGAGGATCGCTGGAAGAAGGTTGTGGCTTCCAAACAGGAATACTTTGAAGGGGAATATCATCATAATATCATCGCCATTGACCAGAATTAACTCTTACTAACAAAGTGGTTT